>JAAEAF010004122.1:0-65855 GCA_011037195.1 Triatoma infestans
CACGAACATGCATAACAACATGTACACGCACTTAGTACAGACTAGCAATCCAAGTAGGGCCCAATCCAAGGTGTAACGCGTTCCGTGCCGAGGGATGGATGGCACAGGGGTATTGTGTCGATAACGGAGCCTCCGGGGCATCGGGCGAAACCCCGGAGTATTTAGCCTTGCTCGGCTATCGCGGGGCTCTGGTCGGGTGGACGACCCTATTCCCAGCTACTCGTGGGAATCAATGGGTAAAAAGAAAAAGTTAAAAGACAAACAACTTAAGGCAAGGATATATAGCTGCTACGGCTTCAGTTATGTCTCTATTAGAGCCATGTAAGAGTGATAGTTGGGAAACTAAGATTGCCTTGTATGACTCTATCTCTGAGAGTGTGCTCTTATACTTGGTTGAAATCTGGGGTTGTGACTTCAGTAACGTAATAGAAAGAGGGCAACTGAGATTTTTGAAATTACTTCTACACCTTCCAAGAAACACACCTGACTTTTATGTTAGGATTGAAACGGACACATACCAAATTTAAAATTTTTAAAAGAGTATTGGGCTGGTGGATGAAATTACTTGATATGTCTGATTGTCGCCTCCCTAAACAGTGCTTTGTAAGGTTGAAAGAATTGGGTGGAAGATATAATATGCCATATAACTGGGTGATGGCACTCAGAAATTACCTGACCTTTATCGGTGCTGAGGGATTATGGTTATTACAGAACATTAACGTGGTTCGTAAGAGTTTCCCTTCTTTAGTGGAATCATTTAAAAACAACTTGCTGTCCAAAGACATCGAGGTAGTACTAAATAGTCGCTTTAACTCGTTTTATAGGCGTTTAAGTAATCTAAACTTGGGAGAACTTTATTTTACATACAGTATTCACATTAACAAACTAAGATTAATAGCTCAACTTCGTTTACATTATAAAAAGATTTGTAAAGTATATTACAATCAGCAGAAATTTGAATTTAATATTGGTAGATTCTGTAAACTATGTTCATTAAACGAACCCGATGATGTTGTACATGCTATCATAAGGTGTCCCTACTCTTTCAGCATATAGAGACGCACTTATTCAAAAATATTGTAGGGGAGTAGAAAGTCATGACGAAATTTTCATAAATTTTCTTTCTTTTACGGAGCCAGATCATCTCGGTAAGTTAAATGATGTCTTTGCTTTTTGTTTAAATATGTTCAAATTTAGAAGCATTTTTTATTAATTTGTAGTTGTATTTGAAGTTATATTTATTATGTTTATGTTTTTTATATTTTTTTTTTATTTATCTTTATTTTTTTTTATTTTCCATAGTCTTTGTATTTATTTACTATTATTATTATTATTTTTGTTTTATTAAGTTATTATGTTGTATTTATTTATCTTATTTATTATTATTATTTACCAGGAGGATTATTATTTTATTTTATTTTTTATTTTTTTACTAGGAGGAATCCATTTTTCTGTTTCTCATTACTGTCATTGAAGTATTTTTTGCTCATTTATTACTATTATTTATTTTGTTTATTTTTGCCTATGTGAATCCACTTTCTTTGTTCTTTAATTCAAATTTATTTTTAACTGCTTTTACTCTCATTATGTATTTATTTTCTACCTTTTGTTGTTGAGTATATAGTTATTTAAGTTTACCTACCCTACTCATTTATAATTTTTTTATTTTTTATTTTCAGTATTTGTTATATTTTTTCAGCAAGAATTAGTTATATTTATTTACTAGAAGTATTTTTTATTTGTTTTTTGTTATACTTTATGCAAGTTTTTTTTTTTTTTGCTTTATACCTCTTTTCTTTTGTATTTTCGAGGTGTATCTCCCTCTGTATACCGCTAAGGTTAAAACAGTGTACAAATAAAATATATAAAAATTTCCGAATCCACTACGCTGTTTTAAATGGTGGTCAGTAGGTCACATTGCAAACAATTTCATCATTGGTGACCGCTGCAAACTATGTTCAGAGCCCATTCACCAGAATGAGTGTCCCATTCCACCTGAATGCATAAATTGCAAGGGCCCACACTCATCATTATCAGCGAGTATGGTTTTTAAAAAAGAAAAAAGAATTCAAGAAATTAAGGTGAAGGAGTGTATCAGCTGCAAAGTCGTGTTGAGGAAGGTGAATGCCGAAATTGCCAGATCAGTTTCATATGCCGAGGGTGTTTCTCAAAAACCCGCTGAAACAAAAAAGTTAGAAGATTTGATAACCCGTCCTACAGGAGTCGTAGAAGTTCTGGCAAAAAGTGTAGAAAGACTAGAAAGTAATTATGAAAAAGTAATTAAAAAATTAGAAAACCAAGTGAAGGAAGATAAACCTGAACTATCTCAACAAGAGATGGAGGTAGTCACGGTAGAACCCTTGAGAGAAAGCAAAAAGCGTCCTAAAACCCCAAGCTCCCCAACAACTAAAGTTAATACTATCTCCTCATCCCCCAGAAAAATAGCTGGAGGCGTAAATCGAAGGATAGAAAATAAAACCGAGCTCAGGAGAGGATTGAGAAGCAACGCCTCCTCAAGTTCCTCCTTAGCTAGTGTTGAGAATAAGGATTTGGAAAAAATGGACTTGGTGGAACTAAAAAAAATTGTATCTGACCTTCGGAAAAAGGGGAAGGGAAAAATGAAGAGAAATTAAAATTATAATACCAGTTTAGATGATTCTGCAATGGAATTGTCGTGTTTTTATAGAAATTTGGAAGATTTGAAGCTTTTGGTACATAGATATAACCCCAAAATAGTTTGTCTACAGGAAACCAATTTTAGTGATAGAGATAGTCCAAAATTAACGGGTTACCGGGTATATCGCAAAGATTTCCTCCAGGGTAACCGAGCCTGTGGTGGCGTGGCTATTTTTGTGAAAAACGATATCTATTGTGAAAATGTCATCAGCATTGCTGGGGACATCCAAATCATATATCTAACAATATACATCCCAATGAAGATAACTATTTGTAATGTCTATTTACCTTCTGTAAAGGGGATCTGACAAGGCATATACGGGCGTTATCATCGCCTTACATAATAGTAGGTGATTTTAACGCCCACCATACTTTATGGGGATTTACACATGTAAGTCAGCGAGGAAGAATACTAATACAGCTATAGATTTAGCTCTATCTTCCCCATCGCTCATACCAATTCTCGATTGGATTGTTCACGAGGATCTATGTGGAAGTGATCATTTTCCAATTATGATCAATTGTGATCGCCAACATGGGGATCTATTTGTGTTCCCAAAATGGTCGATAAAACGAGCTCAGTGGGATAAATACGCATTATTGGCTAATTTCAATGACCAAGAGTTTCGAAGCATTGATGAACATGCTGACTATATCACGCGAGTACTCAATGCCGCAGCAGAGGCTTCTATTCCAAAAACGAGTACAAAATCGCTATTAGAGAAAGGAGAAAAGCTCTAAGACACTTCTACAATCAGCCCTCTGAGGAGAATCTCGCTCATTATAAAATATCAAGTTCTAAGGCGAGTAGGATAATAAAGGAGAGTAGAAGAGAGTCTTGGAGACAATTTACTTCAACTATTACACAGTCAACGCCTTCGACAGAAATATGGAAAAGAATTAAGTCATTTATTGGCGTAATATCTGATACCCACACACCTGGGTTAAGTATTAACGGCAGGTCAAAACAGACGATTTAGAGAAGGCAGAATTTCTTGCGGAAACTTTTGTCAAGGTTTCCCAAACGAGCAGATATTCGCAGGAATTTCAGTCCAGTAAACAAGAAGAGGAGAACAATGTTATCGACTTCTCCGATAATGATAATTGTCATACCTATAATATTCCTTTTAAAATTTGGGAACTTGAGACGTCTTTATCTAAGTCCAATGATACATCTCCAGGCGCTGATAATATACATTATAATTTCTAAAATATTTAACAAAACAAAATAAAATATACTTACTAAAGTTTTATAAAAAAATTTGGTGTCACAATCTATTTCCGAAAGCATGGAATTTGGCAATAACGATACCTATTCCAAAAGAAGGGAAAGATAAGTCAAACCTGGAATCGTATCGTCCAATTACTCTGACAAGTTGCCTATGCAAGACTCTTGAGAGAATGGTCTGCAAAAGATTAACGTGATATTTAGAGTCGCGCCACCTTTTAAGTAAATATCAAGCAGGATTCAGGAGTAATCATAGTACACTGGATCCTCTTGTAAAACTTGAAAGTGCCATCCAGAATGCTTTTTTAAAAAAGCAACACCTTATAGCAGTTTTCTTTAATATCGAAAAAGCATTCGATATGATGTGGAGGTACAGCATTCTTAAACAGCTGCATCAATGGAACTTAAGAGGAAACCTTCCAATTTTTATCCAAAACTTTTTAAAATTGCGATTGTTTAGAGTGCGACTAAGAGGAGCCCTTTTGTAAGGTGTAAGGGAGTTAAAATATAAGCAGTAATGTAAAATACTAAAAAGTGTAAGCGGATCAGAGTATACGGCAAACGGTGGCATTGTTATGAAATTGAAAGTGCTGCACCAGCACTACAGAAAATTAATAATATTTGAGCCGGTGAGTCAGCAGTAAGCTGCCGACTGGCCAGTGAAATTAAAATCAGATTAGAGTTCCTTTTTGCAGTGGTGTTACCTGGCCATCTGTAAGTGCTTGTAGTTCTTTCTGGTGGGGCGTGGCCACTCGATGCACGGGTCTGGGGTGCGCGAGCTAAAGAAAACACCGTTATAACTATGCCACCGTTTCTCCCCGTAGCCTGAGTTGGGGTTGTTTTTGTTTTACTCTTTTAGGGTTTCAATGTTTAGTTTGATTTAGGGTGTTGGGCATTGTAAATGTCAAAATATTGAAATACTAGAAATATAGGTGTTGTAGTGTTAAGGTAGCGTAATCAGTAAGTTATTATCTTTTGCATATAATTAGAATATTAGTAGTGTGCTAAGGGAAGGGTTGTATTTTATAAGAAATATTAGGCGTAATGGAATTCTCTTAAAAGCTAGGACTAGGGTTACATAGTAGGAGTGGTGTCATTGGGGTCGGGTAAATTTTGGTCGTAAGTTTTTCTTTACAATATTTAAGTATTTCTTTGTATGTGTATTGTTGATCATGTTTTTCAATTAGAATATACAGGTTGTACCCAGGTAGAGTTCTGATTACTGGCACACCTACCTCCCCGAACACCTCCTACCCCCTCCTCCCTACTCCCACCTTGTCTACACTTTCTTCTTCTTTCATCCAAGAAAATGGAGTCCATCAAGGAAGTATTCTCAGCCCGATTCTATTTCTTATAGCTATTAACAGTGTACTTGAGTCATTGGAGTCATCTGTAGCGGGAATGATCTATGCAGTTGATCTGGTGATATTTAGTAGTTCTCCCAGTTTCAATGTAGTGGAAGAAAGTTTGCAGCTCGTCATCCATAATCTCGAAGAATGGTGTCCGTTTCTCTTCAACAAAAAGTAATTGCGTGCATTTTCATCGATTTCGAAGGGTACAACCAACTATTGATCTAAGATTGGAAGGTAGAACCATACCTTGCGTAAATAAATCAGATACTTGGGAGTAATTCTAGACTCAACATCAAGTTGGCGTCCTCATTTAGAGGATTTAAAGCAAAGATGTATTAGGAAACTGAATGCGCTCAAAGTTGTAAAAGGGCCTACATGGGGAGCGGACCGACATAGTCTATTGAATTTTTATAAAGCTTATGTCCGATCAAAAATCGATAATGGCAGTATAATTTATGGTTCGGCCAGAGATTCTGTACTGAAGATTTTAAACCCAGTACATAATGAAGGAATCCGCGTAGTTCTTGGAGCGTTGAGAACAAGCCCAGTAGAAAGTTTGTATGCGGAAAGCGGGGAACACCCGTTACAAACTAGAAGAAATGTTTTAATTTGTAATTATGCGGCAAAGTTGCTACCATTCAAAAATCATATGATTTATGAAAATATCTATTCACCCGAGTTCGCGGATTAGTACAGTACCTGTGCTAACAGCAAGCAGTTAGGTATACGTTTTGCTAACTTTTGTATCCAAAACAATATCGTCATGCCTTCTGCAGATAGCACCGAAACCCTGGATGCTTGACAAGCCTACAGTAGATTTTACCCTCAGTAAATATATAAAAAGAAATACGCCTGATTATGTGTATAGAAATAAGTTTCTGGAAAGGATAGACACTAATTATAGGAATTACAAACAAATTTTCACTGATGGTTCTAAAAGAATGTCTAGTGTGGGATGTGCCTGGGTGATAGATGGAAGTGTTTATAGCTCGAATAATATTTCCAGTGTCTTCACGGCGGTATTATTTGCAATTTGCAAAGCTCTTGAACAAGTAGTGAATTATATCGGGAGAAGTTTCATAATCTGCACAAACAACAAAAGTGCCTTAGATGCGATATGTAAGTTAGATAATGATAATATATTGATCAAGGCAATACATAACTATCTGCATCTTTGTGCACAAAATTATAAAAGAGTTACCTTTCTTTGGACTCCCGGGCATACTGGGATCAAATACAATGAAGCAGCAGACAAGGCCGCTAAAAAAGCAGCATTAATAGACACCCAATATGAATATGTATTGCCGGACGATTGGAAGAATGCGTTGCGTAATAAGGTGTTATCACAGTGGAAGCAGGTCTGGGAAGCACTCCCATTAATCAATAAATTCAGAACTGTTAAGGCAATACCAGTGAAATGGATAACTTCATGCAGAGACTTCCGCCGCGAAGAAGTCGTATTGGCAAGACTGAGAATTGGCCACTCAATGCTAACTCACGGTTATATTTTTAGAGGGGAACGACCTCCTAACTGTGAGACTTGCGGTGTGCAATTAACAGTCCAACACATTTTCATGGAATGTTCGAAATATGCATCCACTAAAGATAGGCTGAATATTAGTAATACTATGAAAGAAATACTGGAGGATAACGAAGAAAGTGTAGGAAGAACATTCCAGTTTCTAAAAAATATAAATGTATTCAACTTAATATGACACTGTACTAGATTCGAATGTAATTTCTTATGTAAATAGTTAATGATAGATTTAATAGGGTTCGTTCGGATTAGAGTTTGAGTAGTATTTACGGATTACGTTTAAAGAAAGGCTGTAAGAATGTGTGTACATGTGTGTGTGAATGAAGTGGGGGTGTGTCAATCCCGGGGCAGGGGTGGCAAACTTCTAGTCTTCCGGAGACGTCTTCCCCGCTTATCTTAGGGAGCCACTGTACTTTGGAGGGGTGGGTCTGTGTCGGGATTGGCACCACGACACATGTGTGAATGAATGTGAGGTTTTATTGTAAATAGATAGGATTTTAATTTAGGTTAGGTTAGGTTATTTCTGTGGTGGAGGAATATCGAGTACTCCACCTTAACTTTTTAACTGGGTGTAAGCTTGAATATATGTGTGACTGTATTTATAGGTATGAATGTATTTATTAGGATGAATGTATGTGGTATGAATGTATTAGTATGAATATACGTAAATAGTTGTTTTTTTTTTCGGGATTAGGCCATCAATGAACTCTAGTACTCTACCTCCGTTCCTTTAAGAATGTAGTAATTTATGAAAGGCTATTCAATTTATAGTTAATCTAATATTATGCTCAATTAGTGTCATTGAGGATGATTATCAGGTGCGAAAGACCTTAGATGTTGTGCACCTTAAAAAAAAATAAAAAAATTCCTTAACCGGAAGTACCACTTTACTGAATATTTTTTTCACATTTTTTACAATTTTTCTCAAAAATTGCTGACAACGATTTTCTTTAATGTGAACTACTCATATAAATAGCTACAATTTGAAACATTTCTCTGGGTAAAGTCATTTAAGAGGGCTTTTGTGGGATGGGTGCGCTTATGTTTTCCACTATTGGGGCCTTCAGAATCACCTTTTTCCTGGTTCAGGGACTGCAGGGACACCTTGGAGTTGCTCTCCAGGCACAACAAAGTGCGGTTGGTGTGGGTGCCAGGATACAAGGGGATAAAAGGCGATGAATAAGCCGACCAACTGGCCAGGAATGGAGCAAATTCTGTGGGCAGGTACCTGTCCTGGGGATAGCCAAAAGGATGGCGAGTGTGACTCTGAAGGAATGAACTCAGAGGGAACACAGCCATTACTGGAGGCTAAGCAATGGGGCAAAACACAGCAAGGTGGCTGTGTAAGAGATGAACCAGAGAGACACTAGGTCTAGCCAGATTCAGATTTGTCTGATAGCCGGGCCTGTACACAGAGCACGGTAGGCTAAAAAAACGTCTGCATAAGGTAGGGTTAATTAAGTCGGAGCCCTATTGCAGACTATGTCAGGAAGAGGAAGGGGGCGGCCTCTCACACCTGCTGTTCGACTAGATGGCAATCGGCAAATTGTGTTACGAGATCTTTGGCACGTTGAGGACCGGAGGAGATCGTATTGCAAGAAGGACTAATTGGGAAGGCCCTTAACCTCATGAAGAGGGTAGGTTTCCTCTACTAGACACAAGGGGGTTGGCACAATAAGCCTCAATAAGTTGGCTGCGGTGTCTGGGATTTGGAGGACCCCCCCCCCCAATGGTCCAATCCAATCTAATCTATGTTTTCCTCTAAAGTGCTATCTTAGTTGATTTATACAATTCTACCCATCCAAACAAAATTAATTAGAAATAAATAGATCCCCAAAATTCCGAGTTTTAAGAAAATTACTGAACAGTTTTTACAATTTTCTCCATAAAAAAATAAATACCGACGAATTCGGTTAAAATTTGTCAGTTACACTTTTACATACGGCAATAAGAGAAAGCTGTGTGAGTATTTCACACCAGATTTTTTTTCAGTTACTTATCCGTCTCGGGTCCGTTACCCAAACTTGATAGATGTATTTCATTGTCCAAAAAAAAAAAAAAAAAAATCAACCAGATTACCTGACAACGGATTCAATGTAGATCCTTGTTTCATGAGCGCCCCATAGACAAACCAAATGCAAGCTGATAATGGATATATTTGGGCATTTTTATCTGGGCATAACTTCACCCGCAGCCACATAACCCAATACATTATTGGTCCCACGCTGATTAGAGACACTAATATCAAGATCCAAACCTGTGTAATAAACAAAATATATAGAATTACATTTTTTTTTAATTAAAAAAAAAAACTCAATTAAAGTAAAGTGATTTGAAAAACACCACCCACACCATTTTCTCTTACTGCAGTCCTTGTTAGGACTTATTAATGACTCTTTATTCTAAACTCCGGAATTTGAGTTTCTCATTGTGGCTGTGGAAGTATTGCAATCGTGTCAAATTTTCAAAATTGATTTTTTTTCACCGAAAATACACATCTTGATTCCCTAAATCCCAAAATGTGGCTTTTAGGGAAAATGATCTGTGTGTGCGTGTGTGCACAAGAATTGAAGAAAAATCGTCGGAAGTTCAAATTTGCTTGATGTTCTTTTTTTGGATATCACAATAGGGATCTGGCAGGAAGTTAATTGTCTAAAAATTCCACAACCGGAAGTACCTTTTTTTCTGGAAGGGGCCGATACACTGCGTCCTTCACGATCTATTGTGCTATGCCCACAGCACCCTAAACAGATGTCCCAGGCGACGAACACCGACTACAACACCTCCATCAGGTTAAATCCCTAAGAAATCCTTATAACCTGACGGGCTCTTAGAGAATTTGGGTTCACGGATGGATCCAAGATGATATACGGAACAGATACGGGTGTCTAAGCGGAGATGCTCTAAGAGAGGGTAATCCAGGCTGAAGTATATGCTATTTAAGTCTGCGCTAAAGAGAAGCTGCGTATGGATCCTGGGAAAAGGGAGATATACAACTTCTCGGGTAGCCAGGCAACACTGAAGGCTCTTGGGGCCTTTTTTTGGGTGGGGAGGGGCCAATGCACTGCGACTTTACGATCTATTGTGCTATGCCCCCTGGGTGCCACAGGCTGCCCACAGCACCCAAACAGATGTCCCAGGCGACGAACACCGTCTACAACACCTCCATCAGGTTAAGATCCCTAAGGTATCCTTATAACCTGTCTGGCTCTAGGAAGGGTATATTCCCCTCCTCCTGGTAACTACCCAGGTCCTTAAATCTTCTCTGGGGGTGGCAGCCTATCACAGTCTGTTAGGAGATGTAACAGAGTTTCCTCCATCTTCCCACAGAATCTGTATGTGTCCTCTAATGCCCCAATGCCCCGTGAAGAAAACCCATAAAAATACGGAGTTTGTTCTCACTAAGGCCGATGCAAGCCTGCGATTTCCATTGGTTATAACTTCCCAGGCAGATCTTGGTCGGCCACAGTCCGGGGTGGGGAGTTCCCAGAGTTGGAGACCTCTTTAACACCACTTCCTCCTCCTTCCTAAGTTCTTCCAAGAGGAACTGGTCACTGACCCCACACAAAGAGGGTTCAGATCCTAGAAGCGTAGATGTAGCACCTATCTTTGCCAGAGAGTCGGCCATCTTGGAAGTACCATATTAAAGAATGTATTTTTCAGGTATTTTTGGGGAGGAGGGTCTGTCACTTTTAATTTGAAACATTTTTTCGGGGTAAAAATGCATTTAAGCAGTGTTCTGGTGGGAGGGAATGACGTTAGGCATTCCTCTAAAGTGAAAAACACTTGAGTTTCCCAGTTAAGATCACGTCAGTGGTTTGCTAAAAAAAAACAACGTTTCGCCATGTTGTTAATGAGCCTCTTCTCAGGGTTGTTACTAACTTGAAAGCCAATAAGATAATGTGTTTCAAAGGTTTAACGACCCTGAAAAGGGTCATTATAACTTGGGTGAAACGTTGGATTTTTTAGCAAACAGTTGACGCGGTATAAATCCGGGAAACTCAAGGGTTCGCGGAAACCTAAAAGATTTTAGTGGATTGTTTAGTAGCGGGAGTGTTCCGATCATGCCAGATTTTTGAAAAATTGAGTTTCTATCCCAGAAATACATACGTGCCTTGCGGGGGAGAGGGGTCTCCTGAAAATACAAATACTACCGCCATCAGACACGAAGACCATCAACCGGAATGGCGATTTTATAGAATAGGTTTTTTGAGTTTTATTTTCACGCAAATCGCTCCAACGATTTTCTTACAACTTCGTATACTATCTACATACATGAAAATACCTATCACTTATATTTTCTTGATTACTAATTAGTAAGTACTAATTAGTAGTAAGAAAAAGTTGTGTGAGTGTTTCACATCAGCAAAAACTATGTAAAATTTGATTAAAATTACATGCATATCAAATGGAGCCAATAATCCGCTATTGCTTGATGAATCAAGTGGTCGTCTTAAAAGTACATAATATGAAGTCTGCCAAAGATCAATACCCCATTTCACATATTCGTGAGAATTTCTGGTGATCGGAAGAAATGCAGCTACCATGTCAACTTCCTGTTAAACAATTAAATACTGTCTTAATATAATGCCAAAAAAAAAATAACATCCGGGAAAGAAGTTTGTACATCCCATCCTTTAGGTGATTATAAATGCCTGGAGTGGGGACGAATGTCACCTGATTTGGGGACGAGTGTTGCCTGGTGTGGGGACGTCCTGGATGAAGCAATACGTGGGGGGGAACCACGCAACCCTATGGCGCAACAAGTGGGGGGGAAGCACGCCGCAGTTCCCACGCCGTTTCGTTCCAGCCTTTGCTACCTAGAGCGCTACTAACTGTTGCTTCCCACTTTTCATCACGATGCTCGGTCAACACCTACTTTGCCCTCACGGGAATTGTGAACCCTGAATTCTCGCACGAAAGGCGAATGCGCTAGCCATTAGACTAACGCGTGAGGACTCATATCTTTTGGTAAAGTCCACAGGTTCTGCAAAAGTGGGGGGGAAGCACGCCGCAGTTCCCACGCCGTTTCGTTCCAGCCTTTGCTACCTAGAGCGCTACTAACTGTTGCTTCCCACTTTTCATCACGATGCTCGGTCAACACCTACTTTGCCCTCACGGGAATTGTGAACCCTGAATTCTCGCACGAAAGGCGAATGCGCTAGCCATTAGACTAACGCGTGAGGACTCATATCTTTTGGTAAAGTCCACAGGTTCTGCAAAAGACTAGTGCTGGGAAGCCATTGACTAATCCTAGTTTAAATCCAGGGACTAGTCTCTCAGAAATGAGCACTGATTTCTCCTAGGCTGAAAACCATCAGGCTATTCCTAGTCCAATAATAGACCAGACCTAGCACTGGGGGACAGGACAACACACTAATTCTGGTATGTGTGCAGGCTAAATCAATATTATCGACTAATCTAGGCGGTAAATTTACATTACGCCCAATGTAAACAAAGGGGATATATTGATTTTATTCCAATATTTGTTTAAAATATCAAAGCATAATCCATGGGATCAATAAAAATTCCAACTAATACTTACTTTTGATACTAATTTCCCAAGGGCACCATTTTTAGCGTCACCAATAATTGCTGGTATTTGTTTAGTTAGATTATATGTGAATCCATATTTTTCTTGTAAAGTTTTTAAAATTTCAAAAGTAATTCCAAAACCTTTATAAATATTATTACTCTTGATGCTAGCACCATTTAATGGCATTGAATCCTAGAAATTTTGAAAAGATAAAAGAAAAGTTAAGTCCCTGCATCAAAAAAAATTAATAAATAAATAAGCAGCAAACTCACTAAAGTCAAGATATTTAAAGTTTTACCACGAAGTACATCTTTTTCAATTTCTTGGATTCCTTTAAGTTGGCATGTAAAGTCTTCTTCAGTATCTGAAATCCATCTTTTTGGGATTATGTCGTAAAGATTTACTTTTACTTGTTAGTAAAGTGGGAAATATTGTAATCATGTCCAAATTCCATGAGATATAGTGAATAAGCTTTTTGTAAAAAATTGTTCGTGGCACCGGGAAATACCATTTTACTGAAAGGTTTTTTTTGGGGGGGGAGGAGGAATTTTTCTCAAAAACTGATTCCCAATGATTTTCTTGAAACTAAGTATGTGAACAATGTGCTACAACTTTTATTTGAAATATTTCTCCAGTGAAACTCATTTAAGGAGGGGGGACTTTTGGTATAATGTTTCCCATTAAATTGGATCATACAATTCTACTATCTGAACAAAGAATTAGTTAGAAATATATAGAATTCCCAAAAATACTGAGTTTCAAAAAAAAAATATATATATATATATATATTAAAACCAGACGTGCCGCTTTTACTGAACAATTTTTTACGTTTCGCACTTCCTAACTCTGGAATTTTGGCCACACATTAAATTCTTATTTGATATTATATAGACAATAGAATGGTATTAATATATTGAAATGGCACTTTACGAGAAAAGTCTGTCACCACACTTCTCCCCCCCCAAACCCTTTAAATGGCTTTACCCCAAAAATTTTACAAATAAAAGTTGTAAACACTTTTTTATGTGTATTTGATATACCAAGTTTCAAGAAAATCGTTGAAACCGTTTTCAAAATACCAAGTTTCGTACATAATACGAGATCGTACACAACATGTATTACCACCACCCCCAACCATCCACCAAAATCTTAAATTTCAAAACGACTAGTTTAATTAAATTAAATAAAATAAATAAATAACTTACTATTTGTAAAATAATTAATTTTATAATTAGAACACAGGCCAATTAATAAAAAATTTATTAAGGAATTACGAGCCATAATTTAAATACCCAAATTGGAGGAACAACTTGTAGCGTTTTAAAGTTAAAATACTCTGATGAAGTAAAAAAAAGTGGCTTATTGCGCATGCGCCACTCTAACTACACCTTCCACACTATGGTTTAATTTATTGAATTATTGATATATTTAGATCAAATATACTAATTTGTTTACTTGACCATTACATAAAAAAAAAAAATGCTATCTATTTATCTATCTATTAAAAAAAAAAAATAAATAAATAAAAGCACGTATATTGATTTCTGTATTATGGTAATAAACTAGACTTCACCAGCTCCTTCACTAAAATTTTTCTCATAAACAGGCTGCATGGATTTATTTTAAAAAAAATTTTTATAAACTACTAGACAAAAGTATTGCGTAAAATTTCAAAATATTATAATTTGAAGTTGAAAGTTATTTTCGTATATTTTACTATCTCTTACTACCTAGAAAGAGAAGAAGTATTGTAATCGTGTCAAATTTTCGATATCGAGTTTTCACCGGAAATATCCGTTTTGAGGTCACCTGAGTCCAAAAAAGTGGTTTTTAGCAAATGGTATTTGTGTGTGTGTGTGTGTGTATATATATGTATGTGTATATGTGAACAGCATAGCTCAAAAACGAAAAACAAAAAAAAATTTGAAACTTGATATTTCCGTTTAGGTATCACCACGGGATCTGGACAGTACGTTATCTGTCAAAATTCCTCAACCGGAATTACCACTTTACTAGTTTGTTTTTTTTACTTTTTGCGTTTTTCTCAAAAATGGCTATGAAGATTTTCTTCAAACTTGATATATCAACTACACATACAAAGAGCTACAACTTTTATTTAAAACATTTCTCTGGGAAAATTCATTTAAGGGCAGTTATAGGGAAGGGGTGGGGTTAGGTTTTTATCTAAAGTGCTATTTCAGTTTATTAGATAATTCTGTCATCTAAATAATGTAATGCAAATATGTTGTTGAAATTCCGAGTTTGAGAAAAGAAAACGGATAACCGGAAGTGCGTTTACTTTACCACTTTAATAAATGATTTTTTTTCCATTTTTTCCGCGATTTCAAAAATGGTTCCGATGATTTTCTTGAAATCCATATATAAACTAAACATACAAAGATCTACAACTTTTATTTAAAACATTTCTCTGGGAAAATTCATTTAAGGGCACTTTTGGGGAGGGGTGGGGTTAGTTTTCTCTAAAGTGCTATCATAGTTGATTATACAATTCTATCATCCAAACAAAATTAATTAGAAATAAATAGATGGCCAAATTCCGAGTTTCAAGAAAATTAGTAAACCGGAAGTGCGCTTTTACTGAACAGTTTTTTCCAGTTTTCTACGAATTTCATTAAATTTGGTACACAAACTATAAAATTTGTCAATTATAATTTTGAGAACTGGAGTAAGAGAAAGTTGTGTGAGTGTTTCACACCAGATTTTTTTTTTTTTATGGTTCATATTGTTGAACTCTAATCCAAAGAAGGAAAAAAAAGAACAACTACCAAAAATTTAAGAAAAACCCGGGTTTTATTACATGGAATCAAAAATAAAGCTAAACAAAAAATGTGTAAAATTCAAAATTAAAATGGTTCTTATTTATTATCACGTCTTCATTTTTTTTTTTTCAACAGTATTTAGTGATACTTCCAGTTGCTCTGATAACTGCAGCAAGCCTCCTGGGCATTGAAGAGATTACATTTTAGATAAATTCTTGAGAAATTTCATTCCATTCTTCAATATCTGCTGTACGAGCTCCCTGAGAATGCTAGGGGCAATCAGGCAAAGTCTGAGCCGTCTTCCAATTGTGTCCCAAAGGTGTTCTACTGAATTTTAGGTCTGGACTTCTAGGTAGAGAAACCAAACGTCGAATCCCAACATCCTATAGGTACTCCAGGACAACTCAAGCAGTGTGACATCAGGCATTGTTCTGCATTAATAGAAAAATCATCACCGACTCTTTCAGAAATTGGCACAACATATCCGTTGAAGAACCACTTCAAGGTACTTCCAGGCATCAGAGATATTTTCCGTGATGGCCTGCTTCATTTTGTGGTCATCAACCGGTTTCGGGCGTTCGCCCATCATCAGGATGTTTTTGTTGAACAGTGTAATAACATAGACTTGCACAGAGCAAATACAATTGATACACTCCCTCGCTCCATAGTTGTTTTGGTGGTTGGTTCCACAGAGCTGGAAAGCATCAGAGACATTTTCCGTGATAGCCTGCTTCATTTTGTGGTCATCGACCGGCTTCGGGGGTTCGCCCATCATCAGGATGTTTTTTGTCAAACAGTGTAATAACATAGACTTGCACAGAGCAAATACAGTTGATACAGTATCAACTGTGTTACGAGTGTTGCTTTACTGTGTTACAATGCGTTGATACGAGTGTATCAACTGTAGTTGCTCTGTACAAGTCTATGTTATTACACTGTTCAACAAAAGCATCCTGATGATGGGCGAACGCCCGAAACCGGTTGATGACCACAAAATGAAGCAGGCTATCACGGAAAATGTCTCTGATGCTTACCAGCTCTGTGGAACTAACCACTACAACAACTACTTCCGGGCATTTAGCGTCCCATTTTCCACGATATGTAAATCTGTACGTCCGTCAAAATTTATGCCTTCCCAAATCATAACACCGCCTCCACCAAAATTTTATTCTTGGAGAAATGTTAGCCTCTGCATATCTCTTACCGTGACGCCTCTAAACTCTCCATCCTTCCATCTGGAGAATATAGGATGAATCTGCACTCATCTGTGAATAAAACACGTCTCTAATCCTTTGTTGTCCAATTTGACATGTTCTCGTGTATATTGCAATCCTGGTGTGGAGAGGGCCAGTAGCGGGTATTCTAGAAGCCAAGCTTGGTTCATTTGACGTTCTTCTGACTGTCCTACTTGAAATATAGACATTACGGACATCAGCGATCAAGTGACGTAATTGATTACTAGTGACGAACCTGTTCCTTAACACATTCAGATGAGTTAATCTCTCATCTGTCCGATTTGTACTTCTGTGACGGCCTATGGCAGGTCTTCGGAAGTATCGCCCAGTCTCCCTGTAGCGCATTAACATTCTTGAAACAGTGGATTGGTTCATTCCTAATCTCTGAACAATAATTGACTGCTTGAACCCCTTCTTCATGCAATGTTACCACACGAACTGCTATTTCTTCAGAATAATTTTCTTCACGAGACATTTAATGTTTTAACAAAATTAAAACAATCTTTTAAAAAACGATAGCAAAAACATTAAAGAAAACTTTGTAAGAAAGAGTAATCACTCAGAGGCAATGAAATGACGTACTTGGGATGATTTGTGTTTACAAAGTATGAAGGGATTATTCGTTATAAAAACATTAACAAATTGGTTTTATCTTGTTCTCCATTGGGTCAGAGTTTATTTAAGATGAATCCATAAAAAAGCAAAAGCAAAACAAATGTATTATCATGAAAGAAAACATTTTGAAATTTTATGCAATACTTTTGTCCGTACTCCATGGCTTGACAACCCACTGTCCTGGCCTCCGCAATAAGACTCTGCCAAACATCGCTCTCCTCGGCAGCTCTCCTCCAGTTCCTCGCATCGAGCAATGCATCTGTGTCCCTAGCAACTCCATCTTCCCATCTCAACTATGGTCTTTTGCTCTCTTTCTGTCCATATAACCATTGAGTATCATATTTGGTGGCTCCAAGGCATCCATCCTGACTAAGTGGCCAGCCCATCTCAAATGGCCTAATTTGATTTCCTGGGCCACGTGGGCATCACCGTACAGTTTGTACAGCTCTTGATTACAGTACAGCCTCCTCCACTGGTATCTTAATTTAATTGGGCCATATATTTTCCGAAGAATTTTTCTTTCAAAAATTAGGATTGATTTTTTCATCAGTTTTTGACAGAACCCATGTTTCTGATGCGTACGTGAGAACTGGTCGAACAAGGGTTTTATATAGCCTGATCTTAGTAGTCCTGGAGAGAAGCTTCTGAATTGCTTATTCAAGCCATAATAGCATTTATTAGCCACCATGATTCTTTTCTTTATTTCCTAAGATATAACATTATTTGAATTCACTTGAGAACCCAGGTAACAAAAATTCAGATACTTTTTCAAATACATATGGACCAATAGAGATATTGGTCCTGGTTCGCCTTGAGCGCGCTACACACATAAATATTTGGTCTTGTCAGAATTAATCCGGGAGACCCATCCTCTCTGCTTCCTTTTCCAAGGCAATAAAGCCTCCTTTAATGGCAATAACGTCAACGTCATCGGTATATGCTAGTAACTGTACTGACTTATTGAGGATGGTGCCTGCGGTTGTAATTCCGGACCTATAAATCACCCATTCCGTGGCCAAGTTAAAAAGAAGACAGGCCAAGGCATCCCCCTGTGTCTGACACCCTTATATATACCAAAATCTTTCGAAAGGTCGCCTTGGATCCATACAGAACATCTCACGTCTTCCATTCAAGCGTATCAGCTTAGCAGGGATATTATGATCTTGCAATGCTTGATATAGCCTATCACGGTTGATGCTGTCGTAAGCGGATTTGGGGTGGGGTGGACTTTTGCCCAATAGTTTATAATTAAGTTGTTAAAAAATTCATATATAATTACTTAGAATCGGTGGTAAAAGTATGTGTGATTGTAATCATTACAAAGAGAAATACATAATTTACATATACAGTCATAATCATCACTCATTTAATGTTGCCACTTCTCGATAGATCCATATACAAAAATTTGTAACATAAATATATGTTCCAAATTATTACCACACTCTTATCTAATTATTACCATACTTGATATCTCGAAAAACGAAACAATCAGACACGTAAGATTTCCGGTCAGACTCCATCAACAGGAAATTGCCACTTTTGTGTTGTGGTGGTTGGTTCCGCAGTGCTGGAAAGCATCAGAGACATTTTCCGTGATAGCCTGCTCCATTTTGTGGTCATCCGACCGGTTTCAGGGCGTTCGCCCATCTTCAGGATGCATTTGTCAGACAGTGTGATAACACAAACTTGCAACAGAGCAAAATCAGTTTACACACTGAGCACTGAGAGCTTTCAGTTTACAGCTTCTTCCATTTTATCCTTAAATTCATCTCTACTTTCCGTATACAATTTCCAGTAGTATTCCACCAATCGTTCTTCACTAATTACAGGTATACTGTTTTTTTTTTTTTGACAGTATTCCTTCTTAAACCCTTCAACACTTGCCAGGCCTCTCTTGATTTATTCTATCCCAGACAATTATCAAATCTTTTGACAAGTTTTCTCCCATTATTCATTTTTCATTTTCCCCACAGCTTTCTTAACCTGAGTGTTGATTTCTCTATATTTTTTCCTGTCCTCCTCCTTCTTAGTGTAATCGAGGAAAGAATAAATACAGGGAAACTGGTGTGGTATGGATATCTCAGAAGGATTCCTCAGGAAAGATGGCCAGAGAGGATTAGACGATGCACTGTAGTGGAAGAACGAAATGGAAAAATAATAGTTTTGTGAAAATTAGATAGTTCAAATAATGTATTTAGTGATGGGTACAGAGCCAGGTATACTACAATCTAGGTCATTGCTATTAGGAAAACAAAGGCACAAAAACCCGTTAGGCCAACTCTTTTGTAAAAGAAAATCCTCCGCTAAAGAGAGCATTCCTTCAAGACAGACTTGTTGTAGACGCCAAGGAGAACACATCAGAACTGTACCAGTTTTAAGTTATAACTTAAGAGTTTATCATTATACTTATAAGCTTATTATTGTGATATTTTAAAGTAACTTAATTTCTCTTACAGTATATATCTATTTTAAAAACAGTGGTGCTCTCTTGATTATTACTAATACGTCTATCTCAAACACACATACAAGCCCTTTTACTAAACCGCTCACGCCACAACCAACTACCACAAATACACAACATCACCAATTACATTTCACATCCCTCATAGGAACAGAAGAAGAGGCAGACCGACAAGAAAATGGGAGGAGGAGATGGCCGGTAGGGGTCTGAGGGATGGTGATTGGAGAGATAGTAAGAGATGGAGAGAGGAAGTGACCTGAAGGCAACCCAAATGAAAGGAGACGCCGGTTAAGTAAGTAATTAAGAATTGCATAATCAACTATGATAGCACTTTAGAAAAAAGACGTAACTCCACCCCTTTCCCCAAAAGCCCCCCTTAAATGATATTATCAGGGGAAATATTTCAAATAAAAGTTGTAGCTCTTTATATGTATAGTACACATCACTACTTTAAAGAAAATCGTTGGAGCCATTTTGGAAAAAAAAACAGAAAACTAAAAAAATACATTTCAGTAAAAGATGCACTTCCGGTCGTCCATTTTTTCAAACTCGGAATTTCAACAACACATTTAATTCCTAATTAATATTATTTAGATGATAGAATACGTATAGTAAACTAAAATAGCACTTTGGAGGCAAACCTAACCCAATTCCTCCTCCAAAACTGCCCTTAAATGAATTTTTCCCGGAGAAATGTCTTAAATAAAAGTTATAGCTCTTTGTACGTGTAGTTGATGTGCTAAGTTTCAAAGAAATTTTTGAGCTATGCAGTTCACAACACAGACACACACACACACAGTCCATTTTCTAAAAACCACTTTTTACTTTCTCTTACTCCCAGTAAAAGGAAGTATTGTAATTGTGTCAAATTTTCGATATCGAGTTTTCACCGGAAATATCCGTTTTGGGGTCCCCTGAGTCCAAAAAAGTGGTTTTTAGCAAATGGTCTGTATGTGTATGTATGTGTGAACAGCATAGCTCAAAAACGAAAAACCGTAGAAAGTTGAAACTTGTTATTCCCGTTTAGGTATCACCATGGGATCTAACAGTACGTTATCTTTCAAAATTCCTCAATCGGAAGTACCACTTTACTAGTTGATTTCTTTACTTTTTTGCGTTTTTCTCAAAAATGGTTCCGACGATTTTCTTCAAACTTGGTATATCAACTACACATACAAAGAGCTAATTATTTGAAACATTTCTCTAGGAAAATTAATTTAAGGACTGTTTAGGGGGAGGAGGGTTACGATTTCCACTAAAGAGTGCTATTTCAGTTAATTAGACAATTCTATCATCTGAATAATGTTTGAAAAAATCGGATAACCGGTACTGCGTTTATTTACCACTTTACTAAATGATTTTTTTTCACTTTTTCGCGATTTTCTCAAAAATGGCAGCGACGATTTTCTTGAAACTTCCTATATAAACTAAACATACAAAGATCTACAACTTTTATTTTAAACATTTCTCTGGGAAAAGTTATTTAAGGGTACTTTTTGGGGGATGGGGTGGGGTTAGGTTTTCATATAAAGGGCTAAAAGGATAATTATGACGTAAAAAAAAAATTAGCATATACAAGGGGATTCGAACCAGGGAATTGAAGAGACATAGAAATAAAAAGTTAAAAAAACAAAATCAAAACCAAAAAAGGGAAATGTGAGGAGGGATTTCTCCACTCACTCTACATTTCCCCGGCCCTATTCCCCTGTTTTACTCAAGTGTTTCAAGAAGAATTAACCAATGATATTTTGCTCTTTATGAAGTATTAAGTAGTATATATAAAAAATGTAAACAATTGGGGATGTCCCCGTACGGTGATTATTTGGAACTAATATTTTTGTTACAAATTCTTGTATATGGATTTATCAAGAAGTGGCAACATTAAATGAGTGATAATTATGACTGTATATGTAAATTATGTATTTCTCTTTATAACATTTACAATCACACATACTTTTACCACCAATTCTAGTAATTATATATGAATTTTTAACTTAACTATATATTTAGTACTGTGGAACTTTTGGTTGGAAACAACTTTGTCTGTGAATTGTCAAATTGGAAATACTTAAATGACCTTAATGTTTACTAGTTTCCCTACATTGGTAAATTTTTCATGAAATACGTTACGTTTTATTAAATATTTAAGTTCGACTTTAATAATTCTTCAGGTGATAATGTATTGACTGGGGTTCCACTACATCAGCATTATCTGGTAGGGAGTCACCTAAGTTCGGATATTACATGTACTACACGTATTATTTTTTAATTAAATCAGGTGGAAATACTCACAAAACTTTCCCTTACTCCAGTTTTCAAAATTATAATTGACAAATTTTGTAATTTGTGTACCATATTTTATGAAATTCGCGGCAACTGAAAATAAATTTTCAATAAAAACGCACTTCCGGTTTGATAATATTTATGAAAATCGGAATTTTTGCCATCTATTTATTTCTAATTAATTTTGTTTGAATGGTAGAATTCAACTATGACAGCATCTTTAGAGAAAAACATAACCCCACCCCTTCCCTATGGGGCCCTTAAATGAATTTTTCCAGAGAAATGTTACAAATAAAAGTTGTAGATATTTGTATGTGCAGTTTATTATAAGAATTATCAAGAAAATGGTCGTTGCCATTATTAAGAAAATCGCGAAAAAGTAAAAAAAATCATTTAGTAAAGTGGTAAAGTAAACGCACTTCCGGTCATCCGATTTTTGTCAAACTGGGAATTTCAACAACATATTTTAATTCTAATTAATATTATTTAGATGGCAGAATTGTCTAATAACCTGAAATAGCACTTTAGAGGAAGCCGTAACCCCTCCCCCCTTCCAAAAGTACCCTTAAATGAATTTTTACGGAGAAATGTTTTAAATAAAAGTTGTAGCTCTTTGTATGTGTAGTTGAAGTATCAAGTTTCAAGATAATCGTTGGAGCCATTTTTGAGAAAATCGCAAAAGAGTAAAAAAAAAACTTGTAAAGTGGTACTTCCGGTTGAGGAATTTTGACAGTTGACGTATTGTCAGATCCCATGCAAGTTTCAACTTTCTATGGTTTTCCGTTTTTGAGCTATGCTGTTCACATACATACACACAGACTATTTTCTAAAAACCACTTTGTTGGAATCAAGAGTCCTCAAAACGGATATTTCCGGTGAAAACTCGATATCGATAATTTGACACGATTACAATACTTCCTCTTTACTAGGAGTAAGAGAAAGTAACAGAAAAGCAAAAAAAATATAGTTAACTGTGGGAAGGCCAAAACAAACAAAACTTACTTTTTAATATTTTAAAAATGTTTATTCAACGTTTCGGACAACCTTTGGTGTCCTTCCTCAGAAACTACATACAATTTCTATTATCTACAAATATTTTTTTTTTTGCAAGAGAAAGTTGTGTGAGTGTTTCACACCAGATTTTTTTTTTTTCCAAGATATTTATATACACAGGTAGGTAAACTTAAATAAATAAATAATACCAACTTTAATAATTTCAATTTTATTTTCAAAAAAAAAAGATAACATTTTCAAAATACAATATTATCTCGAGAATTTAATCACGAGTTTACAAAAAAAAATTTTTTTATTTATTTTACATGTCAACCCCCAAAATAAAGCAAAGTTGCTTGAAATATATTGTTTGACTAGAACTGTGGAAAGTAAACAGTGCAAATATAAAACATTTAAAAAATAAAAATAAAATTTTTTGTTTGCATCCAGTCCCAAAAATGCAAACCATGGTGACTTTTATACAGGAAATTCCCCCGTTCACCCCCAATAGCGCCAAAAAAAAGGGGGCCCATTTTCTTGCATGATGCCTTTAGGGGTAAAAAGTGCTCCGATATAACACTTTTGGGTCAAAAGTCCCTATTATGTCCTTCTTCTTATCCCTGGTGCCACTCCATCCGTAGACTAACCGAATCGATGCCACATTTTTTCCCTCATCATGTGACCAACTCAATTTTCTTCTTCGCTAAAAATTCTCGGTAATGTCCTTGGGTGGGAGGGGGAGAGAAGAAGGAGAGGAAGGCCACGAACAGACAATTTATGGGAGGGTCACGGTTTGGCTGGTATGTCAGTGCCTTGAGCCCTAAATGGTTAACCCTTACGATAAAAAGGGAGAAGCGAATTATCTATTATGTAACTCCTCAACCCCTTGAGGTAGCCCAATGTCAGTGACTTTTTGTTGCTTCCTAAAAAAAGGTACCGGACCTTAAATATTCCCAAAATTCAAGGAATGTCCGGGCTCCCAAACTAAAGCTCCTGGTAAAGCTCTCAAATTTTTTTGTGTCGGTTTATAAGGGAGCTTTATCAAGCTCTACGAAAACTGCCACCCCTAAAAGCTCCCTTTGGTGACATATATATGTCCCATAAATCCTTTCGTCTTCGTTATAAGGCTAATACCATAAAATGGTCTTTTAAAAATAGGCTCCTCCTGTACCACTCCAACTCCCTCCAAAAAAAAAAAAAAAAAGTGCCCCAAAACAAAATGGCCACCTAAAATTCCCCCCTCCATACACCTTTTTTTAGAAAATAATTATTATGAGAAAAACATATCTGTAGCATTTTTTTTTTTTTTTTTTTATTATTTTTTTTTTTTTTTTATTATTTACAATTGTACATAAATTTTGTATTTTCGAATTTTTTTTCAATTAAAACACACTGTGACTTTTTTTTTAAACTTAAATTCTTTGAAACACAAAAAAAAATGGAAACAATATTATAATGATAATAATAATTTATTTTTATGTTTTTTATTTTTATTTATGTTATCTGCGCACTGGAAGCGGACGTCTGAAATATACAAAAATGCCTAAAGTGGCGCATAATATGGTGATCAAATAGATGTCCCAATTGGTTGATAAGCCTAAAGTATCCAACAATGTCCAATCTAAGTTGCCCTGAAATGCAAAAAAAAAATTAAGGGTTGATGCATGGTACCACGCAGACAGATGCATCAAACGACAGACAAGATTGCATAAAAATTCAACAATACTCTGATTTTTCTGTAAAACGTTATTTTTTTAAATACAATTATATATATAAAATGACAAAATAGAGGAACTCCCAAGATGGTGGAAATAACAAAGGAGGTCTCAAACTCTCTGGTACTTCCTCTTTCCCAGGACTGAAAGTGGGTACACACGGAGTAGTGAAGCGGGTGAGAGCACTACCCATCGGCCAACCGGTCTTGATAACGACCTCGTGTGAACCATCAGTAGTTGGTGTGGGAGTCGTGTCCGCCCTCGAAAAAGCGAGGCGAGAAATCTCCGATTGGTTGGAGTGAGCACGACCGTTTCAGTCGTATTCTTGGGTATCCTGAATAGATATTGTAGACTGGAAAATGAATCACCGGTAGCTAACAATCTTAACGGTGACATGTAGTTTCGCTTCCCTGTGGGCCAATCTCTCACATCTCCGAATGTAAATGATTAAAAGCAACAATAAGAAGAATGCCGGATTGTCTTTTTTGGATACGACCTGGCAAGGAAACCTCTACACCGGATGGTAGAAGAGGTCTCGAATAAGTAAGTAAGTAAGTAAAGGGAGAAGGAAGGGATTAACTCAGTGGTGGTAGCGTGCTGGACTTGCAATGCGGAGGTCTCGGGATCGAATCCAGCATGCTGCCCTTAGATTTTTGTCTTCCTAGGAGCCTCTAAAACACAATGTCCGGTGATCAGCAGTGTTGTCTCTAGCTAGAGAACACTATTTGGAGGCCGGCAGTGCACTGAGAAGGCTTCGGGCGGCACAATAGATCTGCAATAATCGCCTATAACAATCTACATGAACTCATCCAACTATAAGTGCATCTATTTATCTGGTATTTTATCCGTCGTAGCATGCATATTACTTTTATTTCTGACCGGTTTTGGATTTTCATCCATCGTCAGAGCAAAATCATCAAGTTCGTGTAGAGAGTTCACTCACTTGAATGTAATAGAAACATTGAAGCGTTCAAGTGAACTCTGTACACCAAAGACATTTTCCGTGATAGGCTGCTTCTTTTTGTGGTATACTGTTTGCTCTGTGCAAGTCTGTGTTATCACACTGTCTGACAAACGCATCCTGAAGATGACCGAACGCCCGAAACCGGTCGATGACCACAAAAAGAAGCAGGCTATTACGGAAAATGTCTCTGATGCTTTCCAGCTCTGTGGAACCATCCACAACAATCTCTACACCAACTTGATGAATTTGCTCTGATGTGGATGCAAATCCGAAAACCAGACAGGAATAAAAGGAATCTGCAAGCTACGACGGAAAGAAAATGTTTTACTCAATTAGGATATTTTTTTTACTCATGCACCAACCTGAGTAAAGTACAAAAACTTAATTTACCTGTGTGAAGTATTTAACAGTAGACTTAACGTTTAGTTTAATTAAAGCCAAAGCTACTGGAATTTTAGCGTCTGGACTGGCATCAGCGGCCATATCGTAGCAGCGTTTAGCCAAATGGACATCCTGAAAAACCGGAAAAATTCCATAATCTCATATATTTTCTAAAACAATAAACCAGGGGAAAGAAAAACTACTACTAACTAGGCTTACCTGATGCATACCTAGGCCATGTTCATGCATATATCCTAAATTGAACATAGCCTGGGCGTTTTGATGTTGATCAGAAGCGAGGCGATAATGTAAGGCAGCCTGTTCATAATCAACAGCCGTACCAAGTCCATAGTAATGATAATCGCCAAGTTTCACTTGGGCTGCTGAATAGCCTTGCAAGGCTGCACGGCCCCAATAGACCAGGGCACGTACATAAGCTTCACTGCGATCTATGCCGGCTTGCATTTCACCTGGTGGGAAAAAAGAAGAAAATCTGGCGTGAAACACTCAAATAACTTTCTCTTATTCTAATTATTAACCTGGGTGCCTATAGGCATGGGGCCTAAGCCAATATTGCTTTTATCTACACAGAGCCCCCGGTTCACCCTATTAATTAACCTCACCCAATAGTTTACCTAGGATATCCTTTAAACTCCAAGCTTTCCCATGAAAATGAAGCCCTCCCAAATATAGGAAACATTAGTACCGGTAAAATGGGGGAACGCTGACATAAATAGTGATACATCGTTTCCCCTAACTCCATCATCACATTTCTGACGGATGAGACTTGGGACGTCCTTCCTATTTTACTATATCTAGTCAGTCACTACAGCCTACTAAAGTTTTTCGAATCTTATACTACTCAGGGCAAGGATATTCCCTCTCCCCCACCCAATACCCCAAAAATATTTCAAATAATAGTGTGAAAACGTTTTTATCTATGCAGCAAACAATCCTCAAATTTAATGAAAATCGTTTGTCCCGAGCCTGCTGTTGGCGTGTCTTCTGGCACATGTCTGTTCCCTTACTGGACATTGTGGTTTAAGGAGACATCTTACATAATGGGGCTCATGCCGGGTCCATTTTGTAGAGTCTGTGAGACAGAGGAGGAAACACCCATCCATCTTATGACAGATTGTCTGGGTTGTGAGGAGATTAGGTTCAGGACCATTGGTCGGAGCAGGATCTCTGTGGAAGAGCTTAGGCTATTTCCCCTTAAGGTTATTGTCCGATTTGTTCGGACTGCGGTGAATCTTAGATGGATTAAACCCGGGTCTGGATATATATATATTATATGTGTGTGTGTGTGTGTGTGTGTGTGCGTGCGTGTGTGTAGATAGTATATGAGGTTTAAAAAAAAAAATCGTTGCAAACCGATTTCGAGAAAAATCACAAAAAAGTGAATTTGGAATGTCACACATCCGGTTGATGGGATTTTGCCGGGGAAATCTTTTGTGTCCTGATATGGTAGTAATGATCTAAACGGGGAAATACCAAATTTGGGTTTCCTGCAACTTTTCGTTTTGTGGGGGAGGGGAGGATATTCTGTTGAAACACTGGTTTCGTTTTTGGTGTAGAGAAAATAAAAGCCTGCAAGGAGTATCAACATCATGTTGCATGCAGTTGCTTGGGGGAGTAGCGACCCTCCCATGGGTTACCACAGCTCAGTGGTAACTCCATGCACTTAAAGACAAGGGACACAGTACACAAGACTAGGGTCTCTGTTCCTGGTTAATTGGCGTAAGCCAAGGGAGGAGGAAGGGAGATTAGCTCAATGGTAGCGCGGTGGATTAGCAACGCAGGGAGGTCCCGGGTTCGAATCTAGCCGTGGTACTCTTAGATTTTCTCTTCCTAAGAACCTATTCTGTAAAGATCGCACTTCTGCTTTACCGATTTTCTTTACGAAGTTTCAAGCAAGCAAAATAATATAAAGGAAACGACACTCAAGAAATGTATCAGCTCCCTCTAAATATTTCTCAAAAATCAAATTTTACCAGAAAAATACTTACCACGATCAAGCATAAAAGCTGCGTTGCTTTGGGCAACTTCATAGCCAAGTTCAGATAGCAATGCATAATGGACAAATGCTTCGCTGTATCTCATGTCTCGGTAGTGGCTATGGGCTTCCATCAATTTTTCACCCCATTTACCTCGTTCGGCTACATTCTTGTATAACTGTCAACAATAAAATCATTCATACATTATAACTTATGGACAGGATCTATGGATTAATGATATGGCTGGCAGAAGATTTCTGACACAAAATAAGACTTTCTCTTACTCCCATTCTTCAATCAAGTTAAGTTGTTCAGATTTTCTTAAAAGTCGAAAAGTTTTTGTTAAATTTCCCTCACTCCTGAAAATTGCAAATTGCACTGGTGTGCCTTACCCTAATCTGGCCGGCCACCACCCCATTTGGAACTTCCCTAGGAATGGAATGACTAAGAAGCCCAGCTTTTTTTTTTTTTTTAAATTTAAGGCGCATCAACCTATGGTCATTGGCGCCCGGAGCATCTCATTGCACTGCCGGCCTCTGGACAGTGTCCTCTACAGCCAACACTGCCCCATCACCGGACAGTGAGCTGTAGAGGCTCCTAGGAAGAAAAAATCTAAGGGTAGCACAACTAGATTCGAACCCGGGTCCTCCGCGTGAGAGTCCAGTACCCTTCCCTAGCTTTGTTGTTAAAAACCTTTCTTCAAAGCTCTGAATAAAAGTGGGTGGAACAGTGGATCCGCTCTATCTAGTATCTAGTATCAAAGAACATGCTCTGAGCCTATGGGTAAGTTTCGCACCATTTTCCAAGCGGAAATTTGCCTAATTAGGAAGGTTTGTCCAGTTTAACCTCGATAGGAAACTCCAATGACCTGAGCAAGAGCAACAGAGTGCCCGGAGCATGTTGTGGTGTGGAAGGAAATGAAATGGCCAACACTCTTGCTACGAAAGTCTGAACCCTTCTGTGAAATAAATGACCTTAGAAATGGATGAAGAAATGAAGAGAGCATAGCTCTGGGAAAACCCTCCCAGCACTGACCCAAGATAAGATCCACCTGGGCGGTTATAACCAGAAAAAATATCTGACGTAAAAATAGGCCTTAGTAAATAGGTAAGTTGACGGGATCCTCACAGAGCATTGTGTAGACTCGAAGGGGGCACTTGAAGAAGAAACTAGGCCTAGAACGCAGATTTTGTGGGGAGATGGAGGAAGACTCCAACCACACCTCCTATCTGACTGCGATCATCCAGAGAAGATTTGGAAACCTGGGTAGTTACCAGGCGTTGGAAGACATACCCTCCCTAGATCCTGGAGATTCCCTCAGGGGATCTTAATCTGGAAGGGGTGCTGTAGGTGGGTAATATCACCGCTCTACCAGAACCCTCCCGCGTAAAAATCACATGAGAGATATTTTCCGGAAAATATCTCTGATGCTTCCCAATAAAAGTTTCAAAAAATATTAATAGATCTTGATCAAAACTTAATCGGTGTTTAAAAAAAAGTAAGAGAAAGTAAAAAGTAGAAAACTTAAATGGAAATATTTACTTCAACAGCTGTAGAACAAGATCTCATGATACCGGTGCCAGTGGCATGCATCTGTGCCAAATTGTAGAATGCCAAAACGTGGCCAGATTGTGAAGCTAATGTAAAATATTTATTGGCAAGTTTGTAGTCTCTGCGTACTCCTAAACCACCTAGGAAAAATTTCCAAAACAAAAATAAAAAAAAAGGGTTCACAAGGATTAAGAAAAAAAACCCTTTCCCAGAGAAGTCTGCCGCTATTGGCCGTAATTGTGCATTTTACTTACTGAAATGCATAATTCCCAACTGCAATTGCCCATCAACCCAACCTTGTTCAGCCGCTTGTGAGAAATATTTCAAAGCTTTACTATAATCCCTTTCAACACCACGGCCTTCTAAATGCATCATACCCAGGCCGCTCTGTCCAACCGGATTCCCAAGATCTGCAGCTTTTTTGAAATATTTATAAGCTGTAGCATTATCAGCTTTCACCATTTCACTGCCTTCTAGATAGATCTGCAACAGATAAAATAAAAATAACCAAAACTGATAAAAGACAACAAAAAAATCCCCCACCATTTATTTACTATCAACACGACATACATACCCTGCCTAAAAATGCCATAGCCAAAGGATTGCCTGCATCGGCAGCTTGTAGGAAATAATGCAATGCTTTCTGATGATCTTGCGCAACACCACGGCCACCTTGATAATGCAATTGTCCTAGACCAACCTGTAACACCATAATTTAAAGATGCGCATCTCAAGACTATATACTAACTTTAATTTTGAAAAGAGACATTGGGAGTTTCCGGGTTGAGGACCGCGTCAGTGGTTCGCTAAAAAACCGACGTTTCGCCTACAGGTTGCAATGATGAGCCGTTACACCTTGAAAGCCAATTTAAGACAATACACCTTGGTTCCTACCTCCGCCTTCTTGGTAGCTCCGACGACTTGGATATTGAAAGCCTTCTTGATCCGCCATAGGTGGTGGGCGGGGCTTAATTTTTCTCTACCTTGCCCATCACGGTTGGCTGGGGGTGACGAGATTTAAGTCTCCCATCCCGACTGAAAATGCCGGAAAGTTTTAATCTTGTCCTGCTCTAACTTTTCCCCCTGCTTTCCCCCTCCATATTAGCTTTCTAGGTATAAAACGACCCTGAAGCGGCTCATGGGCAACATACGTGAAACGTCGGTTTTTTAGTAAACCACTGATGACGCAGTCTCAAACTTGGAAACTCCCAAGTGTTTTTCATGAAAATGGCCGCGGTAGGATCTATAAAAGGGACTTAACTTCAAAATAGAGGATTTGCACAAAATATAGCAATCCAAAGGATGACTTTAACTTTTATATAATTTGTACATATGAATGGTGACTTTAATTTGTATAAAGGGACTTTACAATGTAATTATAAAGTAAGCCAAGTAAAGTTTAGGCTTTTATCCATTGGTAACTATGAAAAGTGGATTAACTTATATTGGACTTGTAAAGTGTCCCAGCTAAAGTTAGCGACTTCAACTTTTAGAAGATCTGTACTGTAACTAAAAAGGTCCTGGCTTAAGTTAGCGACTTTAACTTGTGTAAAAACTTTATTACACAGTAAAAGTTAAAAGTATTGCTAAGCTTTTACGACATTAACTTTTATACAACCTGTAGAGTGTAACTATAAAAAGAATCTCAGCTTAAGTTATTGGGGACTTAACTCAGAGCACAGCTTAAAAATAATCACAACTTACCTGTGCTTGGACGTCACCTTTTTCCGCCAATAATTGATAATACTCAATTAAATCATTGTCTAATATTCCAGAATTATATCCAGGATTGTCCACTTCATCCAATAGCCTAACCCTTTGGATTACCGTACCACCAGACATCTGTACCTCATTGGCCACTGCACGAACCCATGGAATTAAAGTCTCCAATTAAAAAAAAAAATTATAAAATACCAAAAAAAAAGTGATTTTAAAATACTAAACAGACTTTACCAGCATTAGCGACTAGCCGATAATAGTCTAAAGATCGTTCACAGTTAGCTGTTAACGATATACCAGCCCAATATCGATAGCCTAATGCCATTCTAGCCCAGATACTTCCGCCAATTGCTGCCATGATATAATGTATCAACGCTTTAGCCGGGCTTGGTCTTACGCTTAATCCAGCAGCATAAAGTAAACCCATGCCCTGCAAAAATAAAATTATGGGATTAGCAAACTCAAAATAAAAAAACTAATAAATTTTAGTAAACACCACTTTGAACTTACCATATGTGCATCGGCTATGCCAAAATTAGCCAATTCTATGAATAAGTCCCTGGCTTTTTCTATATTCTGTGGCAAATTTGTGCCCAACAGCATAGCCCAGGCAACCTTTAATTTAGCATCTAAATGGCCATTTTCACTTGCTTCTAGAAGCATGGCATATCCTTCGGCTTTTGTCCTGTTCGTGGAATTCAATATGGCCATTGCATTTCTATAAAGTACTGCACCTGAAAACAAAATTTTTTTTTTTTTTGGAGGGGAGGAGGCAAAAATTTTTGACTTAAAAATCTTAGGGAGTTCTAGGACTATCTCAACTTAAAGTCCAGGTCTACTAAAGACTATCTCGTCTTACAAAGACTATACTCGGCATACAAACACCTCCACTTAAGATTACCTCAACTTAACAATCACTTGACTTCCACCAACAAGCTCTACTTAAGATTCTCCTCTCAACTTATAAGCACCTCTAATTAAGATTATTTCGTCTTACAACCACCTCTACTTAAGTAGAGACTTAAAACTACCTCGGCATACGATACGTCTATTTTTAAAATTACCTCAACTTAAATCATCAATACTTAACTGACATCAAATCAGCTCTACTTAAATCTATCTAATCTTACGTACACCTGTACTTAAATTAACTCAAAACACCTCTACTAAGAATATCTCGTATGGCTGAGGTTTCGCCTCTTTGAATGGGAGAAGGTGAAGCCTGCAAGCCTCAACCACGGGTCTCTCTCGGAACTAACAAAGCAGACAGGACTAAAGAGGGTGCTCGAGAGCCATCCCAGACTCCAAAGTTCAGATAAGGGACAGGACTGGAGAGGGGGTCTCCAACTTATGGGGTGCCACAACAGACCCTTGGGGGGTGACGTAGGCTGGGGAGCCAAACCTTCATAGACTCTACTCTAATCTAATCTAAGAATATCTCGCCATGCAATTTCCTCTACTTGAGATTACCTCAACTTAACACTATTTTCGACTTCCAATCAACTTCATTTAAATTTATCTTATTTTACAAACACCTCTACTTAAATTAACTCAAAACACCTCTACTAAGAAAGAATATCTTATCATACAACTTCCTTCTACTTGAGATTACATCAACTTAAAATCATCTCTACTTAACACTATTTTCGACTTCCAATCAACTTTATTTAAATCTATCTCATTTTACGAACACCTCTGTAATTTTAAATTATTGTTTAAAAAAAGAGAAAGAACTTAGCGTATTAAAATTTAAAGTCCCTTACCTTTCAATTTTTCATAAGCAGCCTGTTTGTTGACATTTTCTTCACTTATATTTTCCACACCTAATGTTTCCGTATTAATTTCAGTAATTTTTGGAGTTTCTAAGGGTTTTTTAATTAAATCTTTATCACTATTCGTATTAAATAATTTATCTAATAATTTTTTAGACCACTGTATTAATTCTGTTAATTTTTCTAAAGTATCTTTCTTATTATTATTATCAAAATTCACTAAATTATCATTATTTTCATTATCTATATCATTAATTAACTTTTGCTCATCTTCTTCGTTACTATTACTATTTGTATATACAATATTAATGAATAATAAACTAATTATAATTATTATAGTATAATTTTTTAATAAACGCATTTTTTTTTAATTTTTTTTTAAATAAAAATTTTGGTCTGTATTTAAAACAAAAAATTATTTGAATAGATTCGTAAATACTAAATGCATTTCTAGAAATAAAAACAAGATATTTCTAATCTCCCCACTTTTTTTTACATTATTGTTTCACATAAACGATTTTATACATAAAAAAAAAAATTATTAAAAGTAATACATAGTTCTAACCGCACATTGTTCTTAAACTAATTACTTATAAAACATATTGAACATTTCAATAAAAAAAAAAAATTTATATATTGACAACACTACCGAAAAATGATTTCAACTTACAACTAGTAAGGGGCATTAAGAATAAAAATATTCACACGACAAAATCAGTGTGACCAATATTACATTATATTTTCAATACAAAATTTTTTCCAAAATAAAACTCAAAATTTTGGGGGATTTTCCATAAATTTATTGTATTTTTTGTATAATTGTTGATTTGTGTGGTGAAGTGAAAATAATTTTTTAAATAATAGGGGGGCGCACATTATTTGTTACGATCTATTAAGGCTCTAAATTCTAATTCAACATGTTTCCTTAAGATTTCCAATGTTTACTGGAATAAGTAGAAGAAACAAAGGGGTTTCGAAAACGATTTGAAAACCTTCAAATCGTCAGGTCTTTAAAATTATAACGAAAGAAGTTTACACGGCAATGGCCAGAAGTGCCATATTTTTTTTAAGAAAAAAGAATTCTTTGTTGTTTGCTCTAGGTTTCGGGTACATTGATGATCCTTCTTCAGGGAGCTCTGCAAAATTTTAAAAATATTCTCCATTAATTTTAATTTCAACGTTCTCTAACGTATACACTCCTTATTTCACTCCTCATTTTTCACATCCTTATTTTTTTATTACTTTCTCTTATTGGTAATATCATTTCATTTAATTAATCTGTAACGTCTGTGTTATAATTTCTTGTTTTTTTTTTTATATCTTATGAAAAAATTAAAAGGTTGGATATTAGAATAAGCGTCTGCAATGATGGGTGGAGTACACCAGGATAGAGAGAGGCAGGTAAAAACTCTAGATTGATTGGATTGAAAAATGGGGAAAGAAGGCAAAGCCTCGTTCCACGGTGATCTGCATTGAGAGAGGGTCGTATTGTGGATCCCATGGGATTATAATAGCACATCCTTCAGCTTTTGCCCACATAATCAGGCCCTAATAAAGCTGAAAGTGGCTCCAATCATGAAGTGACTCGTGGCTAGGTTGCCAGATCTAATATATTTAATATCACCCTGACATATTTTGTCTTTATTGATATATGATATTAGACTCTAAATATACGTCTAAAAATGATATATTTATCCGATCAATGCGATGAACAATAACAAAATAATTCGTATTAGCGCGCTCATCTCGCGCCACACAATCATCAATGAACAAGTAGTGAATGCTGATTGGTTGATAGGAGTCTTGTTTATGATGCGCGCATAGCTTGCGCCAACGCATTCCGCCGGTTCCGATCTCGCCAGGTGTCAAAAATGACAAAACTAAAAATTTAGGTTACAAATACTTAAAGGATGATATACACCAACTGACAATCAGATAACATTGACATTTAAGATTTTATAGCCGCAAGCTGCATGTGCATTTATTTTTGTTATAAATTATCAAATTTTGAAAGATTTAAGTTGGTTTATATTTAATAAAGTTTTCACAAAAATGTGGTATATTTCTTTCCTAAATGATATGTTTTTGAAATCTTAATCATATATATTTACATTTTTCACCTGGCAACCCTATTCGTGGCTTTGGGATTACATGCCCCCTCCCCCAGTTGAAGAAAATTTTGTCCTCATCAGGTTGCCACCACACACGCAAAGAATGTGAATTTCCTCCACAGCCAAAGCAAAAACCGGCATAAAGCGTTGTCTGCAAGTAGTGATTGATGTAGGGACGTATTAATACCATATTCGGAACCATATAAGGTTAATAGTGGGTCTACGAAATGGGGGGGTATTATAGGCTGAGAAAGAAACCCAGTGGTACACATTATTTGTGAATGTGCCGGGCCTGATAAGGATAAGGTTCCTTCAATTTGGGAGTAAGCGACACAGAGCTGCATACAGGCCTGCTGAATGAGGTGCTATAAAACCATTGAAGATCCCATAGTAGACCTCCTAGTGTGTAGATCACGGTGGAATGAGGTCCAACTCATTTCACTTTTTTCAATCTAATCTAATCTGAGTGCAAGTCGTGTCAATGTTTCACACCAGATTTATTTTTGACGTCCATCAATAGAATGTGGTATTTTTACTTAATGCTACCACTAATTTTTGGCAACTTAAAATAATTAAAGATTTGGCTTACATTTTATGAAAATTCAAGGATTTGAAAAGACAAAAAATTTAAAACTATTTACAAACTTAGAACTTACATTTTTTTTTGTAAAGGGGCCCGATGCATTGCTTGAAATAGACGAGAGTTGAAATTGGAAGACGGAGTTTAAGGAAGCTCTGAGGAAAAGAGGAATAGAGTGGAAAGTGGGATAAACTAACTTGCCCAGGATCATAGAAAATGAACTGTCTTCTATAGAATACATTCCGACACTGCTTAGAAGTTATATGGGGATTTGATTTAAGATTATGAATAAACAGTATTACAATAAAATAAACTTTATTATTTATAAAAATGGCTACAATTTTAAGAATATAAAAGTAAAAAAAATAATTTTTAAAATTATTAGATCATAAATTGATGAGATCATTAACATTTTTTTTGTTGAATCAAACTAAAATTCCAAATTCTTCACTTGATGAAGTTCTTTTACCTGAAGATGAAAAGAATTCATTAATAACGAAGTTTATTAAAAATTGTGTGAATAATTACCTATCGGTTTTTTTACAGGTTGCAATATTTTCGCCCAATATCGGCGATTAAAGATTATGGCCTTTCTTATTTGTCTTCGAAAGGAAGATTCTTTGAAAAATCTTTGGTCTGGTAAGAGACGAATTGAAGGTTGGCGACGCAGAAAGAATAAGGAAGCTATATGAGCTCCCTTGTTAGCTAAAACAGTTGTTTTCCGCATCGTCAGGCTAGAGGCCACTTGGCCAGGTAGTGAGAGACTGAAATCCCGGAGGAAGGTTTTGGACGAAATACTCCATCGAAATAATGGTGCCAATAGACCGAGGTTGGAAAATGGTCAGATGGTATGGCAGCCGATGCTGGAAGCCTAGCTGAGAGTAAGAAATTGGAAAGCGGTTGCACAAAATAAGAGCTGAATGACGGAAGCTCATTCAGGAGGCCAGGACCCACGGCGGGTTGTAGCGCCAATAGACAGATATGCCTTTCATGGCTGTAATGTTAGTGTCTGTAAGATTATCTCTTACCTCCTAATAAGAGTAAGTATTGTAATCGTGTCAAATTTTCGATAACAAGTTTTCATCGGAAATGCATGTTTTGAGGTCCCTCACCACCCCCCCGGGGTCTAAAAAAAGTGGTTTTTAGCAATTAGTCTGTGTGTGGGGGACAGCATATGTCAAGACCATTGAGAGAACTGGGGCAGGGGTATTCGGGCCAAGAACTAAACACTGGGTACCCATAGGAAAGTTTCCCAGCATCTTTCAAGTGGAAATATAAGCAACTGAATGTAGGGGATATCGGAATCAGGAGATTGTTGTCATTTTTGATAGCCAGGCAGCCATTAGAGCGCTGAACTCTTTATGTTATCAGCTCTAAGTTGGTTTGGCCAACTGGATAGGAAGAATAAAGTCACCCTTTTTTGGGTGCCAGGGCATGTAGGCGTTGAAGGAAATGAAATGGCCGACGCTCTAGCAAAGAGAGGCACTACATCCCCAATCTTGAAGCCTGAACCCTTTTGTGGGGTCAGCGACCAGTCCCTCCTAGGGGGAACTTAAGAAACACGAGATGGAGAGGAAGACGCAACTCTGGGAATTCCCTCCCGGGACTGAGGCAGGCAAAGATCTGCTTGGGAGATTACATCCCAAAAAAGATCAAAAGAATGCATTGGTCTCAGTAAGAACAAGCTCCACATTCTTATGAGGTTTCCTCACGGGGCACTGTAGACTCAAAAAACACTTGACGAAGCTGGGCTTGGAGAGTGGATAACAGTGGAGATTGACGAAGGAAACTCCGATACATCTCCTCATAGTCTGGAGGCTGTCACCCAGAGAAGATTAGAAGCCTGTGAAGTTAACAAGAAGATGAGGAGGATATATATATCCTCTCTCTGGAGCCCTCCAGAATATTGAGGTTCCTAAGGAACCTTAATTTGGTGAGGGTGCTGTGGACAATAGACCGTAAAGATCGCAGTGCGGCACAGCTTCACAGCATTCATCTTCATGGAAGAGCTCAGTTGGTTGTCGGCGGTCCAAAATGCTCATCGCGGGTCCGGACAGGTCTATTAGCGAGACGCTACCGTGTCTTTCACGGAGCTCTCTCAGGCATCTGGTTGGATCCCTTACTGGGCATTGTGGTTTAAGGACATATCTCTACGTAATGAGGCTCATGCCGGATCCATTTTGTAGAGTCTGTGAGATAGAGGAGGAAACACCCTTATGACAGATTGTCTGGGTTGTGAGGAGATTAGGTTCAGGACCTTTGGTCGGAGCAGGATGTCTGTGGAAGAGCGTAGGCTCTTTGCCCTTAAGGTTATTGTCCGATTTGTTCGGACTGCGGTGAATTTTAAATGGATTAAACCCGGGTCTGGATATTTGTTCTAGACCCGGTTTGTTGTTTTCTATGTGGGCCGGTTTTTGTTCGGGTAGCTATGTGGGCCCAGTGAAGCTTTGGATAGAGTAGGGTTTGGTCCCTCCCCACAGACAAATAATAATAACAATAACAATAATAATAATAATAATAAGCGAAATTTCTTTTAAGGAAAAAACGGTCACTGCGACCAGAGATAACATTCCCCAGCTGACACCACTAGATGCGCTGAACTCGAAGAGAGTTGCTCTACGCAAGGTCCGACGGAAAAATTGCGTACTGTGGGAGCTCCGCCTAGTGCAGCGTTATTCCATATTTTTTTCGGAGAGGTGCCACGTCCTCGTGAAATGAATTCGTGACAAAGACGAAAGTCACTCTTATCGGGAATCGAACCCGAAAACAGTCCGTACCAAAGATGACTCAGCCACTCGGCGGAGCTAAGTATCGGATAAGTAATTATTAATAGTTTACCTGAGCTGCCCTATCTGGTTAGCTGCATGCAAGCGCCGAATAGTAAGACTTCCAATTTCTTCATCGTCCTTGCATCGCACTTTTACAATTGCATTCCTTCTCTAGTATTGTCAAAAAAAAACAACTCAAAAATATACTTTTAGGGTTAGATACCCTTAATACTTTTAGGGTTAGATACCCAAAAGCTGGAACGTTTTTCTATGAATTCTTTTAGCATTATGTATCGATAACTGAAATCAATTGTTTCAATCGATCATGATAAGGAGTTATATGGAGATGGAACCCGAGTTATAGGACCCTGAAAAACACGGCTTAAAGTGGGAAGCCTAAACTGAAGATATATGCTTAGATCCTACGTAAATTAACTTCACATTCCATTTTGGAAAAAAGGGATCAATGTTATTAAGATGGTGTTTTGGGTTTCAAGATGGCCAATAGGATTTTGACGAGATCGTGGTGGGTAACGGCATAATTTGCTGTTACTTGGACGGCTCTAGACACTGAGGGAAGATCTGTGGCCTTATTTGGCAACTATCTTCCAGGCTAAGATCATTGGTATTATTGAATGCTGCTGCCTGGCAGGTGGGAGTGGCAGGGAAAATTAAAGAGATGCGGGAATTTTTTGATAGTCAAGCAGTGAAAGCTTTGAAGAAGCCGTGTTGGAGTTCAAAAATTGGAGGGAGAATGCAGGAGAAGGCTTAATACCCTAGCTCAGAGGCGTAAAATGAAGCTCTTCTGGATTCCCGGACATATGGGAATAGAGGGAGGGAGTGTCTTCCATACCTTTCTATGTTCCTGAGCCAGCCGTTGCCGTCACTAAGCGGTTTTTGTGACAATCAGATTAAACTTTATGGGAGACGAAAGTATTGGAGAATTATTGGGAGGACTACGCCGGGGTGCTTCCAGTCCAAAAGATTTATCCAAGGATTATCTCCTCTCCCTGAGTATGGAGACTTCTCCCTGAGTTCTGGACACATATGGGTAGCCAATTATTTGCATAAAATAGGGAGGACATAAAATACGCTTTGACTCAGTAGATAATTAGGTAAATTTAGGCAAATGTCTCTTAATGAAGAGTTTAGCCTGCCTCTGTCCTTGGTGTTATCTCCCACCGTTACAGACGCTGTTCTTCTGTCCAGCCTTTGATAAAAGTTTGAATTAGGCACCTGGACAAACCCGCAGAAGGGCTCAGAGCCTATTAAAGTTATCATTCGAGACCCACCCTCGCTAGGGGCATCCGCTCTCTCGTTGCCCAGAAACCTCGCGCATGTCCAGGCACCCAGGCTGAACAACGGAAGGGTTCGGGGCCCTATAAAGGTATCCTTCGAGACCCACCCTCACTAGAGGCATCCACTCTCTCGTTGCCCAGAAACCTAGCGCATGAACAGGGACCCAGGAGAGTAAGTGTCAAGCTTATTCCGAGCACCCACCTCGGTTAGGGTAGTCCCAAATTCTTGCCTTAAAAATCTCTTTAGCGCAAAATTGTAACGCCACTACTTCAGGGTGCAAGACTCTGGGCGTATGTTTTCCCAGACTAGCCGTGATAACCTTTTCTGGCCTGCAACCATAGATCCCAGCTCCGACACCAGTCAGAGTCCTGGAGGAGCAGTCCGTGCACCAAATCGAGTTACCGACTGTCCCCATTCGCCTCTGTTCGGTATGACAATTTGGGGAAGTTCCTCTCCAAAATGAAACCTAGGACACCATCCTGACAGTGGCCTTAATTTCCTCGTTCAACCACTGCTTACTACGATCATGCTTACGAGGGTGGTTGGTTGAGGAAGTAAAGAAAAGATATCTGTATGGATTCACTCGTTTCGAACTATTGTTTGCAAAGTATTGAATAAAACTATCCTTTCTTACTAAGTTAGATTGATTATCATGTGATCTTTTCATTGGTTCAAGAAATCAATTAATTCTCGCACATCTTCTGGGATGATCTCATCAAAGGGCTTTTCAGTTATTTCAATATCATTCTTTCGTCATTATCTAAATCTAAAACTATTGGAATCGGTGATTTACCCTACCAATCAATAGTATCTCCTATTGCTCTAAATTTCACACGGATAAAATTTTCTTCATCAGAACTTTCATCAGAATTGACAACTTTTGCCAGTATTATTATGACGTCATCTTCAACTTTTATAATTAACTGGCCGTAATCATCAAGCATTTCGCATTGTTTTTCATCAATTCCGGTTGATTTTCTGAAAAAATAAAAGCAAATAATGTTGGTTAATATTAATTGGGTTTGGTATTAATCCTTAATTACTCCTGTATGTAGAAAAAGGTGATAAGTTGAAAAAAAAAGAAAAAAATAAGACCTTTCGCCTATGTTGCAATAAGCCTCTTCAGGGTCTTTACAACTCCCGCACTTCTATACTGATGATAGATATGCTACTACGGATAAAATACCAGATATTTTGTTGTGGTTGGTTTCGCAGAGCTGTAAATATAAATTCGGTTTCGCAGAGCCAAAAATAATAAATATCAGTGACATTTTCCATGATAGCCTGGCTTCTTTCTGTGGTCATCGATCCAGTTTCGGGTTTTCCGCCCATTATCAGGATGTTCTGTCAAAAACGACAAAAAACAACCTGATGATGAGCGAACACCTGAAACCGAATCCGATGATTACATAAAAGAAGGCCGGATATCACGGAAAATGTCTCTGATGTTTAAAATATACAAATACTCGGGGATCTACAAAGGAAAGCAAGTTTGATTGCCGGAAATGGCGAAGGGAGGGAGGCAGCTCTTTCATCAGGCGACGTGGTCCCTGGAGGGATCCCTGTAAATCACGCAAGGATACTCAGGTATGACACTACGGAATGTCTTAAGAATACTTAGATCCATGCCATATATTTTTTTTGTTTGTCTTTTTTGGATTGGCAACACTGTTTTTTCTAACACAGTCTTACCACTTGGTAAGGCCCAACATTCGCCGCCTTATTGCCCGATATACGGCCACCCCAGCTGCTCGAAAAAGTGGTCGAATATTGGACTTCCCACACTGTTAGCTAATCTCATCGAGATAACTGCTTAATCCTTGTAATCGCCACAAATGAAGAATAAAAGACTCCAACAATTTACTTACTTTGTTATTATTGAAAACTGGGTGCCTATTGGCTTGGGACTAAGCCTATATGGCTTTTTAGCCCCCCATTCCCCCTCCCCCAATTCATCCCCTAATTAATCTCCCCGGTAGTCTACCGGTATCTGCAATATCCAAGATATCCTTCAACTCCAACTGACCCAGGCAATCCCGCGAGAGTGGTGCCCTCCCAAATACAGGAAACCTAGTACCAGCGAAACGAGGACACTGACATAAGTAGTGGTACACCGTTTCCCTAACTCCATCACAGTTCTGACATATAACACTAGACGTCCTCCCTATATTATGCAAATGACTAGACACCCATGTGTGTCCGGTCACTACACCCACGATGGTCCTCAGACCTATCCTACTAAGGAACAGGAGGTAATCTGAAACCTTCTGCTTGGTTCCTATGATGAATCTTTTAGCCTGGAGGCACCCCTGCGTGCCTCCCAGCAATTCTCCAAAACCCTCGTCTCCGAAAGCCTGATCTGGCTATCACAAAACCTCTTAGTGACGGCAAGGGCTGGCTCGGGACCGCAAAAAGTTAAAGAGGATCCCTCCCTAACCAGCCGATCCCCCTCTCATTGCCCTCTATTCCCGCATGTCCAATAGAGCTGCACTTTGCCCCTCCGAGCTACGGCATTTAGCCTTCTCCTACATTGTCCCACCAATTTCGAACCCCACACGGCTTGCTGAAAGCCCTCAGTGCGGCCTGACCATCAGAGAATATCGCAACTCTTTAATCTCTCCCTGCCACTCCACCGTAAGACACCAGCATTGATAATACCAACAACCTCAGACTGAAAGACAGTGGCCATACCCATCAAGGCCACTGAGCTGCCCCTGTCTAACTCCTGCAACCATGCTCCCGCTCCTGACAGACCAGTTCCCTCCTGCCTAGAGCCATCTGAATAGCAGCGAATAATGCCGTTACCCGCCTCCGTTAGCCTCGTAAGAGTGTCCTCCCCTAGACTACCAATGCTAATCTCATAATCCCCATTTCTTCCCTAATCTCTCCCTGCCACTTCCCCGCAAGGCACCGCATTCGATAATACCAACTTACTTACTTTAAATAAGGTATAAGAAACACCATTTGTTTCTTAAATTTTTTGTTGAAGTCGGTTGTGATAAAAGGTTCAAAAACTACATTTTTTCCTTAGAGTTATTTCCTTAGTTATTTTTATACCTTTCAGATGTTTTAAGATCTTTTCTTAATGATTTCCAATGTGATTTGCAATCTTCCTCCGCAAAACAATCAAGAAATATCTTGATTTTTGCAAATTACTGAACCAGTTTGTATGAAAATAATAATGCAATCAATCAATATACGAGGGTCATTCAATAAGTAACACTGACAAATCGCTTTAGCTCAGAAACGATTGTTTTAATCAATACAATAGTTTCAGTAGCGTCAAGTTGGCATCCTTGTACTTAAGTCTTAAGTTGCTCATCAACTGTTCGACAGTATTTTGCTAAGTATAATGTCAAATGTATTCACTTAACAATGGTGAGTCCGTTCCAACATTGCACTATAGAAAGAACAACGCTCAGTGATTAGATTTTTAGTTGCAGAGGGTATTATCAAAGGCAGTAAAATCCATGAAAGAATGTTGAATGTGTACGGGGAATAATTGTTTGAACCGTTCGTACGTTTATACAAATGGGTAGAACAGTTTAAAAATGGCCGTGACGTGCAAAAACTTCCTCCCTCCAATCACGTATTAACGCGTTAATTCAAGACAACAGGCATATTACTGTTGAATTGATAGCTGAAGAAATGTATGCGAGTGTTGGAACTGTCAAGCTGCAATACAAGAAAACTTGTGCGAAATGGCCAAAACAACTTAACGGATGCCCACAAAGAAACCAGGTTTCAAAATCAGTCCAACAGTTAAAAGAACGATATTTAATTGAAAAAAGAATTTTTCAGTAGAATGGTAACAAGTATGAAAACATGGATACACACATTTGAGCCAAAGTCTAAGGGTCAAAGCTTTGAATGGAAGCATACGACGTTTTTCCACTCGAAAGAAATTCAAGATCCAGCCGTTTGTAGGTAAAGTTATGCTTACAGTATTCTGGGATTTACAGGGGTCCTATTTATTGAGACGATCTCGAAGATCAACAAACCATCAACAACCTGTATTACAGTGATATGTTCACAAAAAAAGTAAGGCTTCCATTTGAAAACGTCGTGGACGCGTGATTTTTGCTTCATGACACAGTTTCCTTCCACATTCCTCCCCTACAGCTCGACCTTCGCCCCATCAGACTTCCATTTGTTTGGACCCCCTTAAAGAGGCTCTTATAAGTGGGCAACATTTTCAATCCAATGAAGAAGTTAAAAATCAAGTGCAAAAAGTGGTTTCGAAATCAATCCAAAGAATTTTATGCCATAGGCAAACACAAAATTAGAAGAACGATGGGACAAAGTGTATAAAAATGTTGCTGGCGGACTATATTGAAAAGTAGCCCCAAAGTTTCGTATCTTTTTTGAGCTACAGCGATTTGTTGTCTCGTTGCTTATTCAATGACACTCGAATTACCACATTTTGAACATCAATTGCCATTTTTTTAGACTAAAAAAGTGGTTCTTAACGTTCAAAAGGCAATAAATCTGGTTCAAAGAAGGGATCAATCTGTGTTTAAAATGAAGACATAAATTGAATCATTTACTAAAATTTTGTTTGAAATTATTCAAATAAATGAAGGTTTCAAGTGAATTTCTTAGCATTTCGAAAGAAATGCTACTTGGGCATCTTAAGATTTTTTTCTAAATAATATTAACGTCATATTAAACATTAACTTAAAAAATGTCAGGATTAAGCATAACACTAAAGTATTTTAAGTACTGTAAATACTTAAAAAAAAAAAAACTTGAGGATTATACGAACTTACTTGTTGTATTCATTTGTTTAGCTATTTCTTCCCAGGGTTCGTCTTTCATTATCATTATTTCATCTATTATATTGTGGGTTATATAAAATTTATTTTTGGTAATTATTTACAAGCGTGCCCCCAAGATGGAAGACATCTAGCTACAGTAACCTTCTCACTCCCACTCATTACACTCACATTTCTCATATTTCTGATTTTTATTCATTCACATTTCTTTATTTATTTCACATTTGCATTCATTTTAAAAAGTATCAGACTAAATATAAGTTAAAACTACGAAACACAATCAGAGTTTAACTTCAAACATTGTCCCAAGAACTTGTAGGTTTTAATTAGCGAAAACTCGCTAATTAATATGTCATTTAAATTAACTAGAATTCAGTGATAAATATTAAACAAGAGAGTTTATATGTGATTGTTCATGTGAGCATTCTTTAATTAAAGTAATTAATAATTGCACAATATATTTAAGATTAATTTACACTAGCCGTAAACTAAATAATGGTTATAATTTGGATAAAAAAGATAAAATTCTATACACCGTACCTTCACCAAAATACTACTGACAGCCATGATTGAATTGTTCGAGCAGAGTCGGTTCATTGAACGAATCTTTGATTCGATATCAAATCAATCGAATTGATTCAAATCTCTATTTTTTTATTTTTTTTTTAATTTAAATGAAAATTTGTATTATTTAAAATTAAATTATTCTCATCCATATCTCACTTCAGGTAGATGATCCTTTTATGACGTCATCAGCAGCTGTGTTGTGATTTTTTTAGCCAAATTTGTGCTGAGTGGCTGCAATATATGCTGATATTGTATCTTAACCCCTTTCCTATCTGATAAATAGCTGTCGGAGAGTGGGGTATTACCCAAATGTTTTAAAATTGTCTTAGGGTGGTTCCAATTCATAAAACTGGTTCTTATAATGACATCACCAACTTCAGACCTGTTTCTCTAATTCCTGGTGGTTTTTGAAAAGTTACTATACAAACAAACGCAGGATCACTTTAAGAGAAATGGATTATTATCTGCTAGACAGTTTGGATTCAGGACTGGTCAAGTAACCATTAATGTCCTTATAGATTATGTGAAATGGAGCCAAGGAGCCTTGGAAAACGTGGATTCACTGTTGATCAAGTTGTTTGATTCATCCAAAGCCTTTGATACCATTTCTCATGACATTTTATTAGGAAAATTAAAGTGGTATGGGTTTAATGATTTGGCAGTCAAATTTATCTCTTCCTATCTCTCGAACAGATTGGGCAGCGGTTTATAAACACGGTAAGTATGGTGTGTCGGAAGGGTCTATTATGGGACTTCTATTATTCTTGGTTTACATTAACGATCTACGGCAATGTTTGATAACGGTAATATAATTAGGCCATATTTATATTCCGATGATCTTGCGATACAAGTTATTATTATTATTAGTCTGTAGGGAGGGAAACCCCCCATCCAAAGCCTCACTGGGCCCATACAGCTACCCCAAGAAAAACAACACACAACCGGTCTATAAACAACATCGACCCGGAATCTAATCCATCTAAGATTCACCCAGTCCGAATAAATCGGACAATAACTTAGCGAAATACCTAAGCCTGCCACAGACATCCTATTCGACCAAATAGTCCTGAACTAATTTCCTTACACCCAAGCACTCAGTCATAAGATGGATGGGTGTTTCCTCCTCTGCCTCACAGACTCCTCAACATGGATCCGGCATGAGCCCCATTATGTAGAGATGCCTCCTTAAACCACAGGGCCCAGTAAGAGATCCAACTAGAGCGCTCCGTGAAAAACACAGCAAAGTCTCACTAATGGCCTTGTCCGGACTCTCACAGCAACGTCTCACTAATGGCCTTGTCCGGACCTCCGATGAGCATTTTGGATTGCCGAAAACCAACTGAACTCATCCATAAGGATGAATGCTGTGAAGCTGTCCATGTCTGGAAGCCTGACAGACATGTGCCAGAAGACACGCCAACAGCAGGCTCGGGACCAATGAAAGGAAGAGAGGCGCCTAATTTGGCAAACCTATCCACCTGCTCATTTCCAAAAATTCCCATGTGACCTGGCACCCAAACTAGAAGCACATCCTTCAGAGAAGAAAGCTCTTCCAGTCTTTTTGAACATTCTAACACCAACCTGGAAGTGAAGACGCTTGAACTCAGCCCTTCAACGCAGCCTGGCTGTCCATGCAGATACAAACACCTTTTAAGTTAGTATTACGTACCCTCTCATCCAAAACACAACACACAGAATAGCATAAACCTCAGTCTGGAAGACCGTGGTCCATTCACCAAGAGATACTGCCAAATGATCTCCGGTCTCAAAATAGACCGCAGCTCCAGATCTTCCATCCATTCTGGAACCGTCCGTGTATCACCGGAAGTAATTATCAGGTATCATGCCAGACGGACCCAATCTTGACCAATCTTCCATAGAGGGTAACCTGACACTGTAAGAATGCTCGAAAACAAAAGTCTTCAACATTCAATCAGGGGGAAAACCTGTAACAGGAACCTTCAAAAGCATCTCGCGATGAATGGTAGAGTGTCCATATCGCTTACCCTGCCAAAAACCTGCCTGTTTAATTCTATAACAGACTTTCATTGCCATAGTTTTCATCTCTACAAAGAGCGGTGGAACTCCTAATAAAGTCTCCATTGCAGCTGTAGGCGTGGTCTGCATCGCACCGGTCACCGCCAGACAAGCCAAGCGTTGAATATCCTCAAGCAGCAGTCTAGCGGATCTTATCTCAATGCAACGCCACCACACTACAGCCGCATACAACAACCTAGGTTTAATAACCATAACATAAATCCAAAACATCATCTTGGGAGAAATCCCCCAATTTTTACCTACGATTCTTCGACATTGCCAAAAGGAAATATTGCCTTTTGATGCTATGCCTTAACACGTTCCGACCAATTTAATTTACGTCAAGAACCACCCCAAGAAACTTCACCGATTTGCAAATCCGAACAGAAGTTCCTAATAACCTAGGAGGTTTTAATCCTACGATCTTCCTCCTATTAGTAAATAAAATCACCTGGGTCTTACTGGGATTAATTGAAAGACCCTTATCATGAGTCCAATCATATACCATGTTGAGGGCACTTTGCATTAAGTCTGAGATAGTAGTCAGACATCGCCCCATCAATAAAATAACACCATCATCGGCATATGCCTGTACATAGAATCCCGATGAATTCATCCTGGTTAACAGTTCATCCATGACAGCACACCATAGCTTTGGTGAAAGACCCCCTCCCAAAACCACAGTGCGCATACCTATAGAAGCCTGTATAACTCTACTCCTTAAATAAATACCTATCCAGTTAATTAAAACTGGTTGTATACCTTTTCGACCTAGGGAATCTTCAAGAGCATCAAACGATACTCTGTCAAATGCCCCTTCAACATCAAAGAAGCACCCTAAAGCATATTCCTTTGTCTCTAGAGCAGATTCTATCCTACCGACCAGACAATGCAAAGCAGTCTCTGTCGATTTTTCTACTGTATAAGCATGTAGGTTTGGATGGAGTGGATGATCCTTCAAAGGACCATCAGTAATATACCTATCCACCAACCTTTCCAAAGTTTTTAGGAGGAAAGACATAAGACTTATAGGTCTAAATGCCTTAGGGTCAGAGTAGTCACTACTTCCTGATTTAGGAATAAAGACCAACCTAACTTCCCTCAAAAATGTTGGCACATAACCAAACATTAAACAACCTTTAAAAATCCTTATCAACAACTTCATCAGTACATCTCCACCATTTTGTAGCTGACAGGGATAAACTTCATCAGGACCAGGGGACTTAAATGGTGAGAAACTTTGCACTGCCCAAACCACTCTACCCATAGTAACTACCTCGTCCACGGTAGCCAGGTCACTAGGTTCTAGCTTCCTTCCACCAACCGCAGGCGAAGCAGTGCTGTTTATGTTTATGTTATCCGGGAAATGGGTATTAAGCAAGAGCTGTAATGTCTCCATTTCTCCTCCTGTAAAGGAACCGTCAGGATATCTTAAAGTACCCAACTGACAGTCCTTATCCTTACCAAGAATCCGTACCAGCCTAGATGTCTCTTGAGTCGATTTAGATCCTCGCAAAACGATCTCCAAGAGTTTCTCTTAGCTTTCCTTAAAGCATATTTATATGCTTTTTTAAGACTATTGTAACTATCCCATGATTCCGAAGAATCGGTTAGGACAGCCTTCCTGTAAGAGCCCCTAACTTGTCTTCTTAGCTTTTCTAACGAAAATGACCACCAGGGGTTCCTACTACCACTAACCAACTTGGGAGGACAGGTCTCTTCGAATGAAGACTTAATGTGTTCATGTAGAATACCAGCCTCTCTTTCCAATTCAGTAATATCACCAAGAGCACTTGACTGGAAAATCATTCTATCTCCTAGAAGTCTAGAATAAGAATTCCAATCCGCTCTTCTGGGGTTCCTATAGGTAGCCATGGTGATTGGATCAATCCCCAGACTAAACCTAATAATTCTGTGATCAGAAATAGAAGCTTCCGAACTTACCCTCCAATCTCTAATCAGTTTAGTAATATTCCTAGAAGCAAGAGTATTATCAATAACTTGTCTTCTAATCCTAGTTACAAAAGTGGGTTCAGAACCCCTATTCACCATCCAGCTCAGTACCCATCAAGAAGTCCATGACCGCACGACCCCTAGTATTGATGTCGCTGCTGCCCCAGACAACATGATGTGCATTTGCATCACAACCTATAATTATAGGTGTGTTGCTGGACTCCGTAAACCCTACCAAATCTACTAATTCCTGCGGAGGAAGAGAGGGATGATCATAAAGGCCGAGGCCACCACCACATCAAGACATCGGCCACCAATCCCCAGATCGCCACCAGATCCCTAAAGCAAAACTGTCTGACCAGAACGGCGCCATCTCTACTAACGCAAATACATGCTCTAGGAGTGTCCCCGCCATCCGCAACAAACAGCCTGCCATTGACCGCACTCAAACCTCGAACCAATCCTTTATAAGCATAGTCTTCTTGGATAAGTGTAAAATATGTATGCAACCCAGCAATAGAGCGGCACTAATTAGCCGTGGCATCTTAGCAATGCTGCGAGTTAACCTGAACCATTTCTACCCTGTCAATCATAGTGATAAGTCAACTAATGTAAGAAATGGAACTTCTGACATACTTGATAGCAGGCAGGAACAAAAATAAATATAATGATAAATAAATAAATATAAATAAATAAATAAAAATAAAAATACCTGCCTTACATATCTCTCCTTTTTCCTTTGACCACATTTCAGAAATCGCCGCAGGGGGACAAGTCCTCCGCGGCTCCTCCTGACACGTCACGTTCTCCTCCAGAAGCAAGTCCTTCCTGCCTCTGGATATTTTTCCAGATTCCCACCCATTAGTGCATCCAGGCCCTGGTCACCCGACTCTGGATGTACAGAGGAATTACCCCCACCACCGGTGGCCCCCTCCTCTAAGGGGCCCCCGGCTGACGAATTTAAAATTAAAAACATATAATAAATAAAATTAAAAATTCATCTCCAGAGCTCTCCACCCTCCACGGAGCCTCACAATTTGGGACGCTTTGAAGAAGCGCCAGAGCTACCCTAGAGATATAGCGCCCAGGGATTGTGAGCCATGGCCCACAATACCCGGGAGCTCACCCATGCGTTCTTTACGCTAGCCGATTGACCAGAGCTGGGTTAGGCTCTGGCCGCCTGTTTAGTGGAGTCAGGAACCAAAGTGGTGTGTTGGACTGCAAGGCACGCCGAGGGAACTTGCCTCCAGCGAGAACCTGCGTCCTCAACCACCAGGACTTCCCTTCCCCACGACACAGGTATCCACACACGGCAAACATGTGGGTGGCACCAGCACGTGCCACTGGCGTGTAAGAGTGTAATTGTGTAAGTGTACGATGTTAAGGCGTTTAGGTGTAAGTGATGCAGCATGAACCCCCACAGAGGCTCCGCAGCAAAAGAATTCGCTGCAAGAGATTCAGGCCGCACATAAATTATGGCGACCCAAACAGAGGGCAGAAAAGTTTCTACCAACTCACACTCCTGACGGGGCACCGCTGCACTTGTTAGTCTATAATTGTAGCTGAGGTACGTGGGAGTGCTAAGTTCCCAAATAGCCCGAAGGTACCCTCTGCGTTCGCCCACCAGCTTGGCCATCCACGCTTCCACAAAAGTGGAGCGCAGATTTTTCCAGAGCCGCGACGAGAACGCGCTGGTTGGACTTGAATGAGGTTCTGCGACAGAATATCCGTCTCTAGAAACATAGGGAAGTTTCACTCTATGTGAGTAAAAATACTCCCTCAAACCATTTGGCTCCGCGATGCAAGTTAGAAATGCAGATAACACATCCGTTAATAACTGCATTAAATCTATAATCGATTGGTGTGCTGCTAATAAGTTAAGTTTAAACCAGGACAAAATAAAAGAGATTGTCTGTGGCGAGGGACCAGGCCCTGTGCTATCCAAAGCCCTTCTGGGCCCATATAGCTTCCCCAAAGATTATAGCTTCGGAGCCTTCTCAGTGCACTGCCGACCTCCGGACAGTGTTCTCTCTTTACAGATAACACGCCCATCAGCGGACAGAGAGCTGTAAGAGACTCCTAGGAAGAAAAAGTCTAAGAGCATCAGCTGGACTCGAACCCGGGTTCTTCGCGTTGCTAGTCCAGCGCGCTACCACTAAGCTAATCCCTTCCCTAATAAAAGAGATTATTATTAAATTAGGAAAGCTATCAATTTATTAGCTATTTTTCATAGATTCAAAACTGAACTGGACAGATCAAGTTATTATTATTATTATCCAACCTCGGATGGGCTATATCCCGGCACTGCAGCCAACAGAGGCTTACAGATCAAGTTAATAAGGTCATGGGTAAAATGTCTCATGGAATCTATGTTTTGAGAAAATTAAGAATGTCGGTTGACTTGAAAGCTTAAAGTTGGCATATTTTGCGTATGTTCATAGCCATTGGTGCCATGGTACTATAATTTGGGGGGTAATGCTGCCGAATGTAAACAAAATATTTAGGTTACAAAAGAAGGCAATTAGAGTCACTTTGGGTTTAGACTCGAAAGTATCTTGTCGTTCGTTGTTTAAGAAATTGAACCTAATGACACTGCCAGCCATATTTATTTTTCAATGCCTCGTCTATGTAAAGTGCAATGAAGGTTCAATTTCTATGTTTCTCGCAAGTTTATGATCATTTCACCAGAAAACGCAATAATCTTGTCCAGAATAGAAACAGGTTGAACCAGCTTCCATTGTTTACCATCTCTTAGCTATTTACCAGAGAATATAAAAAATAATACTTTGAAATGTTTCAAAACTAATATTAAAAAACTGTCATTAGCTCACCCGCTGTATGAGATACATGAATATTTTAAAACTTAAGTTTTTGTCTTGACAATTTTGTGAACTCAAATTATATTGTAACTTGACCTTGCCAATAAGGAAGTAGCTTTTTTTCTGGCAATAAATTAAAATCCCCCAACGATCCAATTGAGAAGTTATGTCAAAATTTATTACTAGAAGATTTGCCATATTTTTTCACTTCGAAGTGATATTTGTTTTGTTTTTTTCTGTCCGAATAAATTGTGTTTATTACAGGAAAAAGCAGGCTATCGAGGAAAATTTCTCTGATGCTTTGGAAACCTGGAAACCAACCGCAACAACAATGGAATAAAATATATTCTCTTTTTATTTTCTCTTGAAATGGCTTTGCCCCACAGCACTGGATTCTTATTGCCTTGCCGGGCCTTGTTTACTTCTTTCCAGCACCTCTTCTTCACATCATCCTCCCGCCTCCTCCAAAACAGACCCCAAATATTTGAAGGATTTTCACCTTCCTGCATTTATCCTCTTCAACATACAAATCCTCATCCTCATTCCCTTCTATCACCATATATTCTGTTCTCCTTTTTTTTTTTAATTTATCCTCATCCCCCAGGCTGTGTAGCATTCCTTCAATATCCTCATCATTAACTCTTCTCTATCCTCGGCCACTACCACTTGATCATCCGCGAAAAACAAGATACAAAAATGATTGTTACCTACTGGTAGACCCATACCTTTTCTATTTCCTTAACCAGTCCTTGATTACCCTCTCCAAATATATATTTTGAATCAAATGGAGGACAGACAGCATCCTTGTCTCAATCCCTAGAGCTTTCAAACACTTTTCATAAATTTGTTCCCTGTTTTACCTGATCCTTTCATTACATTGACCTTTACATTGATCCTTTCATTTCTTTCCTGATACTTCTTCATACATTATCTGTACAGCTCTAATAAGGCTTCCTTCTATACCTATCTCGCGCTGAGCTCTCCATATACTTTCTCTGGGAACTTCATCGTATCTTTTTCTAAATCAATAAATGCCCAAATGCAACTCATTTTTCCTTTCTTTGCATTTTTCTATTAGATGCCTAATAATAAATATATTGTCAATAAATGATTTCCCACACGTGAAGCCACTTTGTTCTTCAGGGGTTTTATATATTCCCTCTAATCTGTTTTTAAGAACTCTCCTAACAAACTTGTAATGCTTGCTCTGCACGCATATCCCTCTATAATTTTCACATAAGCATTTATCACCTTTTTTATATACAGAAGACAGGTACCTCAAGCTGAGATCCTCCAGGATAGTAGCACATTTCAGAATTGAATTAAATAAGTTTTAAAGCTTTTACTGCTGCTGCCCCCCCCCGCTTTCAGAAGTTCCACTGCTATCCCTCCCTGGCCAGAAGATTTTCCATTTTTTGCACTTTTTAATGCCCGCCATATTTATTAGTATTATTATTATACGTCTGTGGGAAGGGACCAAACCCTACGCTATCCAAAGCCCCACTGGCCCCATATAGTTACCCATCCCAAGAAAAACAACAACAAACCGGGTCTAGAACAAATATCCAGACCCGGGTCTAATCCATCTAAGATTCACTGCAGTCTGAACAAGTCGGACAATACCTTCAGGGGAAATAGCCAAAGCTCTTCCACAGACATCCTGCTCCGACCAAAGGTCCTGAACCTAATCTCTTCACAACCCAGACAATCTGTCATAAGGGTGTTTCCTCCTCTATCTCACAGACTCTACAAAATGGATCCGGCATGAGCCCCATTACGTAGAGATGTCTCCTTAAACCACAATGTCCAGTAAGGGATCCAACCAGATGCCTGAGAGCGCTCCGTGAAAGAAACAGCAACGTCTCACTAATAGCCCTGTCCGGACCCCAATGAGCATTTGGACTGCCGACAACCAACTGAGCTCATCCATAAGGATGAATGCTGTGAAGCTGTCCATGATTGGAAACCTGATAGACATTGTCAAAAGATACGCCAACAGCAGTCTCGGGACCAATGAAAGGAAGAGAGGCGCCTAATTTGGCAAAACTATCCACCTCATCCATTCCCAAAAATTCCCATGTGACCTGGCACCCAGACTAGAAGCACATCCTTCAGGGAAGAAAGTTCTTCCAGTCTTTTAGAACATTCTAACACTAACCTGGAAGTGAAGACACTGAACTCAGCGCAGCTTGGCTGTCCGAGCAGATACAAACACCTTTTAAGTTAGTGTTATGTACCATCTCATCCAAGATACAACATAGAATTGCATAAACCTCAGTCTGGAAGACTGTGATCCATTCACTAAGAGATTGCCAAATGATCTCCGGTCTCAAAATAGACCGCAGCTCCAGACCTACCATCCATTCTGGAACCGTCCGGGTAACACCGGAGGTAATTATCAGGTATCACACCAGACGGACCCAATCTAGACCAATCTTCCCTAGAAGGTAACCTAACTGTTTAAGAATGTCTGCTATATTTCCTCTTCCACAATCTGCACCTCCTACTTCGCCAGCTCTTTCATTTTATCCATAAATTCATCTCTACTTTCTGTATACAATTTCCGATTGTATACGGAAATAATAAATAAAATTTATTTTTGGATAATATTGTAAAAAAAAGATATTGAGGTTCTCGATAGTGTGGAGTTCGTGTGAGTGCTGGAAACATATAATGGTAATTACAACTTTCATGTACATAGAAGAAACAAACACATATGAGAAGGCCTATCACTTTTTTATTTGAAACATTCTTTTTTTTGCAGGGATATTTAAATCTTTATCCCCCTCCCCCATATAAGCTTCATCAATTAAACGCACAAACCCAAAGATATAACACATATCCTTAAAACCTATATATTTACAAATAAATTATTTTAATAAGAAAAGAGAAAAAAAACTTAACAGTTAAAGGTGTATTCGAACCTGCAATCTTACAATCAATAGACTATCAATTAAATCAACTGAGCTATCTTTTATTTACAGCTATATTAAAATTTTCATTCTTTCTTATTGTCAACAAAGTTTTTGATTTATAAAAATATTTTTTTTTTAACATTTTAAAGATATGAGCAGACATTATACTAGAGAATAAGGCACATCAATTAAAAAAAATAACAATAATTAATAATCACTTCAGACATAGCCCCTGGCTGAGAGGTTTATTGCAGTCTCGTAGCTGGGCAAATCTGCGTCAGCACTTTTCACAACTTCATCATAGCTTGGTGGTGGTATTTCAAAGTCTTCCATATCACCACTGACTTCCTAAAAAGAAGAGAGAAAACATTTTATTGTATAATAAAACAATAATGTAGCTGCTCAAATATATTCGAGATGTTGCAACACACAGATCAATAAAGAAATAGGTGAAATAAATGAATCAATAAAGAAATTCAGATGATTATGGATTATTCCCAAGGAATTAAGGATGATAACTTCATTTATTTCTGGAATTTCTTGCTCTATGTTCCAGCTCCTTGAAGAAATTCACTGTCTTCCTTGAGGCTTGTACCACTAGCACCGAAACAAAGTCCCCCTAACTTGTTGTGGTGGTAGGTTCCGCTGAGCTGGAAAGCATCAGAGACATTTTCCGTGATAGCCTGCTTCATTTTGTGGTCATCGAACGGTTTCGGGCGTTCGCCCATCATCAGGATGTTTTTGTTGAACAGTGTAATAACATAGACTTGCACAGAGCAAATACAGTTGATACACTCATATCAACGCCCGAAACCGGTCGATGACCACAAAATGAAGCAGGCTACCACGGAAAATGTCTCTGATCCCCCTAACTTGTCCTTTAAGTGGAGGGATCCATTTCTCCGCATATTTTCCCCTTTTCCAGGTTTACTTTCTCCGCCTGTTTCGGTTCGTTGGACTCGAACCTTAATACTAGGATCGATAATAAAGTGCTTTATTGATCCGGTTATGGAAGGCGACGACAATATCTGCAAATATGGTTGAAACCACCCTTAATCTATGCAATAAACTTCGCTGTGAGGAAATGCCGCCGCGATCATCTTCTTGCCGTTGTGGTTTCGGCGTTTAACGAGAAGCACATTTTGGACATTTTATCTAGCACATGGGCACATGGGATGTTTAAGGCTCTTAGACCGCATTTGCAGCAGAAAGGTAACAGGCATTTTTTTTTTTTTTTTTGAAGGGGAGGCCAATGCACGCGACCGTTTCAATCTATTGTGCTATACCCCCAGGGTGCCGCAGGCTGTTGCCCACAGCACCCGAGCAGATGTCCTTTTCTGAACATCCGTTCCACAAAACCTCCATCAGGTTGAGATCCCTAAGGAATCCCAGTACCCTGACGGGCTCTAGAAAGGGTATATCCCCCTCCTCCACCTGGTATCTACCCAGGTTCTTGAATCTTCTCTGAGTGGTAGCCTCGCAGTCTGTTAGGAGATGTAATGGAGTTTCCTCCAGCTCCCCACAGAATCTGCATGAGTTGTCACTTTCCAAACCCATCTTCACCGGGTGTCCTCTAAGTCGGCAATGCCCTGTGAGGAAACCCGTAAGAACGCGGAGCTTGTTCTTGCTCTACCCGATGCAGGCCTCCGATCTCCGTTGGTTATAATTTCCCAAGCAGATCTTAGCCTGCCTGCACAAGGGTTCCAAGCTAATCACACCCCCTACCTTGTGCAGATGTTTCCAAAACCCTACCGTGACCAGAGAAATCTGGTTCCTGGTCAAGCTAAGCGTCTCTTAAGGGTCCTAATTTTATACAGTTTAGGCATCATCCTTTTACTGGGATCCTTGCTCCTTGGAGGTTGCTTTCTCCCTGAACGTACCATGTTCTCTACGATGCCAATCCCCGATGGACGCACGGATGTATCATTGGATATCCACTCAGGGCAGGCTCTGGACCACAGAACAGGGTATTTGCTCCATCCCTTGCCAGCTGATCAGCAGCTATTTCATGTCCCTCAATCCATACATGCCCCGGACCCAACAAAGCTGATCTAATGAACGATAAGTCTTTATAGAAAACATTGTCACTTAAATCTTGTCAATTGTAGTAAAAGAGAAAGTCATCTGAGTGTTTCACACCAGTTTTATGCACACACACACACACACACACACACACACACACACACACACACAACACATTTTATTTACCTGATTATCCAATGTGAAAATATGGACAGGTGTATCCATCTGTGATAGATGTAACCATGAATCAACCCTTGTATTGTATCGTGCACTGCTAGGCTCATCACTTTTATTGAAATTCCATTGCCACAAGTAGCAGATACAGGCTAACATTATCATAACGCATCCAATCAGCACTCTGAAAATAGGGAAACTGAATAGTTTATATAACTAGGCTGAAATTAGTTTAGCGTAGCCTAGGTTATATAGTAATAATAGGCAAAATTAGTTAAATCAAACTAATAGTTTATTAGGGAATTATAGAAATTTTGTCAGTTCTGATTGCAATAATTCTATCATACTTAAGGCTATTTTAATGCAACTTTAGCCTATTCTAGGTATTAGTTTGGGCATATTTAAATAGTAGGGCAAAATTAATAACAAATCGTAGTTTTTACGGAATTTTAGCACGTTTGCCAATTGTGACTGCACCCACGGCAGCATGCGTACCGGGCGGGAAGATCCAACATATACCGCCCTTTATCAGCTGACGGCTGTAATCCAGAGAACTCTAAATGTTAAAGAACCGAGGCGGTGAGTAAAGCCCAGATTAGAAGAGAAGTTGGACAGCACGACGGCTAGATGGATCAAGGAGATGCTGTCCACGAAAACACTGGAAAACAGTGGTGGCTCAGGAACTTTCCGTACTACCAGGGGCACACGGGATCTCACCTTCCGTACTACCAGCAGCTGTCCACAAGAAGGGGTGTTGTCACCCTTAATGTAGAGCCTATTGTAGTGGAAGAGCCTTCTCTGCAAACTGATGGACTTTGACATTTCCTGTGAGGGATATGCAGATGATGTCGTCATAATTGCTAGAGGTAAGTTCGAAAGAAAAACCCTCTGAGAAATATAACTCGAAGAAACTGTCTTTACTAGTAGAAAGACACTTTCACACCTGCAAAGTATCCGGCTGGTCGGAGCAAAATTGGTGTGGAAGAAGGTGATTAACTTTTGACAGCAAGGCCCTCATGGTATGTAGGAAGATAGCAGGCAGAATCTGGGGATCCCGAGTATTCTACGGTAGATGTAGACCATGATGGTGAGAACCTATTATCAGCTATGGGCGCATTGACCGTACTATAAGAAGACCAAGGTAGCGTCTGTCAAATTGGACTCTTGACAGGATACAGCCGCTCGCATGCTTAGTTATGACGGGAGCTATGAGGAGGACTTGTCCCCACCGTTGGGATTTGAGATTATCCTAGCATGGGAATTGAATGGGGGCTCCCCAGTGCTAGGGAGTGAGGGGTCATCCTTATCTACAGGTTCCCCGCTAGAGATGATTAGGTGATACAGCTTCGTTAAGAACTTCTCTCTTTAAAGCTGGGTACCAAGAAAATCGTGGCGCAATGGATCCGGTCTGGCAGGTATCAGGGAACATGCCATTAAATGGTATACAGACGGCCAAGCATCAAATACACAGAACCTATGGGAAAGTTTCCCTGCATTTTCCAGGCAAATGGAGATGCAGATGCATACGGCCATTGGAAGATGCGTTCAATTCCCAACCTCGATAGGCAATGTTTTTTTGTATTTTTTTCTTTATAATTGTACTTTTTATATTATGTAACTTGTTATGTTTTAAAAAATATGTTATAATTTGGGTGTAAGCCAGCTCTATTGTAATAAAAAGCAATTTTATAAAAATCCATATTTACCCAACAAATAGCAAATTGAGTCCAGCAATTGGTGGCCCATCAGTTGCCGTTGAATTTGTTAAATTGTGTTGATTTAAATTTATAAAATGATTAGCAGCTATAATTGTAGCTATATTTTTAGGTGTATGACTGGTAACCATGATCCGTGCAGCAAATCTTACGTTTAATAATAATCTGTTGAAATTGGTTTACGAAACTTGTCTAAAAACTTTTACGATAAATATAGTTTATTTATCTGTCACAATTCACATTCATAATTTTTTTAAAATTAAATAAATAAATAAGAAAATAAAATCAAATTAGAAATAATTTTTTTAATAAATTCAAACAAGAAATATACATTTTTTTGTACACTCAAATTTTCTTCTAACGCTGTTTATGAAAACACTAAAACAAAATTTGTTACCATGGCAACGCTGTCTTTTGACAAAACGATTTCTACCATAGAAACATGGAATAACCTTTATTTTTAATCATTATTAAAATTTAAATAAATAAAAATATAATTTGTTTTTTTTTAGTTTAATTAAAATTAAAACATAATCGCTATTTATTTAAATGATATATTTACAATAGCTTTTATGTCTTTACAGCTTGTAAGAGTAAAATATTATCATGGGATCCCAATGATTTCCTTTTAAAAATAATATAAAAACTTATTTTTGGAAAAACCCTGAACTTGTAATAAATTAAGCTCTGTAGCTTATAAGAAACCGATTGTGTAGAACTGAGAGTGAATGATATCGGGTCCATCACCTCTATCTATTCTTGTGACCCTATTACGTTCACATTTATGACGTGAAATTTTATTTACTTTATTTATTATTTGCTTATAAATACAATTTGTAGCAAGTAGTTGATTTAAACATATGTATGTTTACAATAGCACTTATATACATCTTAAATCATAAAATAAGATAAAAAAAGTTACTATTCTGTAAAATGGAAAATAACAAAACAGAACACGGAAAAAAAAATTAAATAAAAAAAAATATAGATTAATAATTTCTTTTTTCCACACATAATTTTGTTCTCCAAAGTATTTTTTTATTACTCAAAAAAAGAAAATTTCTTATTTTTAACGACGTATTAGTTATATAATTAAGTAAATATATTTTGTCTGGTGGTGATTATCGAAATATAACAGATTTTCCAGAATTGTTTTAAAATGTGGGGTACATTTATATATTCCTACTAGGGAACTTATAACGTTCCAAAAAAACATCGCAAAAAATTGGACATGTTTCATGTTATTAAAAAAGGGTATAATATCGTTCTTGTCCTCCATACATATGAGGCAGGGCGTCTCTGATTTAAACTTTATATAATTTCCCATTAATAAATAGTTTGGACTTTTTCGAATTTCTCGCAATATTCACGTCCTTTACAAAGATGAGATGATTATTGAAACTTGTTATAATAATACCAGGAGGGAGGGGAATAGCTAAGTGGATAGCGTACTGGACTCCCACGCGGAGGACCTGGGTTCGAGTCCAGCTGTGCTGCCCTTTAGATTTTTTTTTCCTAGGAGCCTATAACAGCTCACTGTCCGGTGATGGACAGTGTTATCTGTAACGGAAGAACACTGTCCGGAGGCCGGAAGTGCACTGAGAAGGCTCCGGGCGCCAATGACCATAGATGTTGACGCGCCTTAAATTAAAAATAATAATAATAGTAACAATAATACCAGACATTTCAGCTGGAAATGAAATCTACATCTTGTTGATCATTATTCACACACTCAAGGCCTAGCGAATAACGCCAAAACCGATGCCTAAGGTCACTTGGCTTTGCCTACACAGTAGGAATGTTACCGTCCCAGCTACGGGGAGGCAGGCCTCTACATTTCCGCCTAGTTTTACATTGTACCACAATTTCTTGAACAAACTCCATAAGTCTGAATTTTATAACACTTTTAGTCAATTCTTTGCAATATACCGACCAGTTTTCTCCCCATCTTTTCAGCTTGAATTCCATATGGATTCTTGCCTGGTCGAGGAGAGTACACCGGAAGAGAACGTGATGCACTGTGTCTCGTTTACCGCATTCACAATTCGTGAAATCTTTCAAGATCCAGCTCATGGAGTTTTGAGTTGAACTTCCCATGGCGCGTGTGAAGTATTGTGTTACGGTTTGGGATAGTTCCAACCATTGAATCCGATAGTCTGTTGGTGCAGATTTGGGAAGAACTCATGAGTGATTCTCCCTTTTTCTGCTTCACCCCAGCGTCTTTGCCCTATTTCCCAATCTCGTACTCTCGAATTTTTTTGTCGGTGCTTTGTGGGAGTTTATGCTATCGATACAGAGGATTCAGTCAGGTAATGCCAACATCGTGTCCTTCCGGGAAAATAGTGACATTGCATTTTATTTTGGATCCAACGATCAGATACGAAAGTAATGATCCGAGTCAAGCGGAGAAGGTCCACGAGAAGACGTAAAAAATCTTTGAGAATATGTATTCCCCACTTCAAGGAAAAATGTAGAGACCAGTTTGGAGAAATGGTCAAACAGGGTGCAGGATCTGTGGTTTGGCTTGAGAGGTGTCATCCCAAGGAAAGACATCCAGACTTTTTGGGCAACGTTGGCATCAGCTTCGATGACTTGCTTCCGATGAAAACTCGATTTCGGTGAATCTGCCGCAATACTACCTCTTATTTGGAATAGATTTGATTAGATTCTGTGGGGGGTTGGGTTTACCAACAGGTTACGCCACTGTGAGTCCCATGGGTCTATTGTGGCACCCACGACCTAGGGCATTCCCCCAGCCCTGACCCTCTAGACGGACGTTTGGCTGCAAGGGGGTAACTCCTGGGAAGAGCACCCACACTTAGACCACACTCTCGAGAACTGTCTACTTTCTTGTTAAAAATACTTGTTGGTGTTCCCTCAGTTACCCCAAATTATGTGATTTCTTTTTTTTGGAGACGGGTGTGGACTTGTTATTTTACTTTAAAGTATCTTTACTGCAAAGTTGTACTTCCAGCATATTTCTAAAGCCCTGAGCACCGTCTTTTAAGAGCTTTAGTTATGGAAGTTATCGATAGAATTTTGCACATTAGTCCAACCATTGCAGAAAAGTGTGGTTGCAATTTTAGTTTCTCTGTTGATAATATATGTTTATGGAAATCTCGGATGGACTTCATTAATAGCTAGAGAATCTTCCTGCTTTACCTTTTATAAGCAATTGGACCTTCAGGCGAAATTGTTCACCTTTGGTGAGAATAGTCTCAACTCTGACGTCCTAACTTTAAATGAATTGCGCTGAGTCTCACAAAATTAGGACTGAATTATTTATTATTTCTGAATTATATTCCTTGGTTTCGTGTGTAATCTGAGAATATGGGAGGACTATGTACACTTACTGGCTCTGTGTATCCTATACTATCAGGATGCAAGATGCTGGGCTCCATCTCTGACTGTGATTCAGTTGGTCATAATGCTGTTTAAATTACAAGGATATTATAAGATGTGCACAGGCAGCTTGCCGTTATCAATACAGTCTGGTTCAGGAATTTAATTACTGATTATGTTTCCTTTTTCATTTTATTGAATTTAATACTTTTCGTTTTTGTGGTTAGTTCCGCAAAGCTGAAAAGTATCAGAGATATTTTTCGTGATAGCCTGCTTCTTTCTGTGGTCATCGACCGGTTTCGGGCGTTCGCCCATTATAAGGATGCGTTTGCCAAACAGTGTGATAATATAGATTTGCACAGAGCAAATTTAGTTTATACACTAAATTTTTTATCTATATAATTATCGACTATTCATTGTTTTTCACAGATCAAACATTTATAAATTCAATTAATTCTTTAATTTTATAAAAAGTTTTCATAAAACAGTGTGGGGCAGCACAAAATTAGGGACAGTAATTAGGAAAATACAAAGAAATTTTCGAGTGTGTGTTCCAACATTTGTCTAACTCTTCGACAAAACGGCCCACCGTCCCGGATTAAAAAAAAAATATATCTCGTAAAATAATTTTCTATTAATTTTTTTAAAAATAAATATAGGGTATAATTCAATTTAATTATGAATTAAATTAATTATTTAGATGAATTATTTTGTTTGTGTAATTATTATTATTTTTTTGTTAAATTATTATTACTGAAATTATTATTTGTTAAGTTTTATACAGTGTTCCTTGCTGAAACTGACTGTGATGAGACATAAAATACTTTTTAGTTTTTAATTTTAATTCTCTTGGTTTAATTTAAAAAAAAAATAATAATAATAATCTCTAATTAAATTGAATGAACTAATTTATTATTTATTTTTTTTTTTGTTTTAATTAACCAATAGTGGGTATAATAATTTGAAAAAAAAATAAAAATAAAAAATATAACCAAAACAACAAAAGTTCCCCCAAGTAAATACAAATTGGGGGAATTGGAAGACAAAATGGTGTCTAAATGTGTGATCTTAATTTGACCACTAATATATTTTACTTTTTTTTTCCTATTTTTGTTCGGTTTAATTTTTTTGTTTTGTCATATAACTTAAATAAAAGATCTTAAAACAATTTCTAGTAAATTTTCAAGTAAAAAAAATTAATTCTTTTTATTTTATTTTATTTTTAAAAAAAATTCTATACAGTGGCTATGTTCATATTTGAATAACTATGAAATATTTAATATATTATAAAGGATTCCTTACATACAATTTAGGGTAAGATATTTTTAACTATTAATTATTATTTAAAAACATTATTAAAATAATTTAATAAAGAAATTTTAAAATATAAATTTTAGTATGTCACCTTCTTTTTAAGACGTCATATTTTAACATATTTACTAATTATTATTGTGTCAATTTTTTTAATTTCTTTACTTAAATAAATAAGTTGTTTAGAATCAAAATAGTAGTAAAATTAATTAATCATAATTTTAAGGTTCTGTATAATATTTTAATCATAAATTAACCAAAATATGATCTAGAATTTAAGGAGTTTCACACTTTTTTGCTAAATGTTGTAATAATATCTCCCCTTAGGAGTGATCAGAAATATTATAACAATATAAATTGTATAAATTTTAATTTTCTATTATTTTGGTTCTAACTAACTTTTTAATTTGCAATTAATTAATAATAATGCGAGATATAAGTTCAAAAATTTAACAAGCTTTCTTCTTTTAGCTAACTTTTTGTAGCAATATGTCTTAGGTGTGGTTCTATCCATAAATACTATAGAACATAAATTGTAGTAAATTTAATTCTCTACAATTTTGGTTCTATAGAGTTTTATCATAGAATTAATATTAACCGAGATATGTGCTAAAATTTAAGGAGCTTCCCACCTTGTAGATAGCTTGTTGTAGCAATATCTCCCTTAGCAATGGTTCTATCCACAAATACAATAGAACATAAATTGTAGTCAATTTAATTCACTACAATTTTGGTTCTATAGAGTTTTATCATTAAGCTAATATTAACCGAGATATGAGCTAAAATTTAAGGTGCTTCCCACCTTGTAGGTAGCTTGTTGTTGCAATATCGCCCTTAGCAGTGGTTCTATCCACAAATACTATAGAACATAAATTGTAGTAAATTCAATTCCCCACAATTTTGGTTCTATAGAGTTTTATCATACAGTTCTCTTCAATTTCGGTTCTTCTTAGAATTAATATTAACCGAGATGTGTGCTAAAATATAAGGAGCTTCCCATCTCGTAGCTAGCTTGTTGTAGCAATATCTCCCTTAGCAATGGTTCTATCCACAAATACTATAGAACATAAATTGTAGTAAATTTAATACTCTAAAGAGTTTTATCATAAAATTAATATTAATTGAGATATGAGCTAAACATTAAGGGGCTTCCCACCTCCTAACTAGCTTGTTGCAGCAATATCTCCCTTAGCAATGGTTCTATCCAGAAATACTATAGAACATAAATTGTAGTAAATTTAATACTCTACAATTTTGGTTCTAAAGAGTTTTATCATAAAATTAATATTAACCGAGAATATGTGCTAAAATTTATATATTTTCTTACAATTTTTGCAGTGTGTCATGTTCTGCCAGGGCCAGAACGGAATTGAAAATATTTCCGGTTCAGGCCATAAAAAGCGTAAATTAGAATCTGGTGAATCTTGGTACGTAAATAGTGGAACTGTTGGTGGAGGAGGTGGCGGTGGAGGAGGAGGTGGTGGCGCTGCAGGCGGTGGTCCGGTCAATTGTGACCAAAGTGGTGCCCCTGGGAATGTTGTGAATGGTAGTGCTACTACTGGGGGAGCCACAGGTGTTACTGGCCATCATATTCATCAAAATTATCATCACCACGTTACGCATCACCATCCAGCCCAGCCAGCACTTCAAAATAATAGATTAGGTTATTTTATTTTTAGTCATTTTTATTTAATATCTACACTATTTCTATTACGCAAGACTATTATGACCAGTTTCTTTTCACATGAGGTCACCATGGCAATAGGCTGCTGCTGTGCAGTACTCTTGGACGTATGGCGCTGTCTGATTGTGATTACTTTGTAAATAACTGGCCCGCACTAAAAATGAATTGTTTGTTTACCCACCTACTATGCTTACTCTTCGGATTACAGTTCCTCATTTTCTACAACTTGAACCCATCTATGAGCCAACAATTCCATGTCCTTTCGGATATCTGGAGCTATCTTTGGTGGGAGGGGGGCAAAAAACTCAAACATCCCGTTATTTCATCTGCTTCATATTTGTAATTTTTTTTTACCATGTAAAAACTGGGCTATGGAGCGGAAGTGATGGTATTTATTGGGTGCCAAATCTTGAGGAGTGGGGGGCTGTAAGCTGCCGTGAAGAAGGAGCTCCAAATATTCAAATCTTTCTGTTTTACGGAAAAAGTGGACTTGATGTGTACGGCGGCCTTCCGTTTTTTCTTGTTATGGAAGGAGTACCATTTTTTTTGATTAACTCAAGAGGAGAGGGGGGATATTTTGCAGCAAAAAACCCGGGAGTATACGTTGAGTAGAGTATCTTTTATTACTAGTTCAAAATGAAGATGACCCCCCCTCCTCGTAGGACCACTACCATAGTATCACTTTTTTTCCTCAAATCTTCCTTTTCGGGGGAATTTTTCATTGGCTGGGTGTCGGGATATACGGGGTTCTTTGGACAACCAAAGGGCGGACCCCCTGGCGAGGGAGGGCTGGAACGATACCCTTATAGGCCTCGAGCCTTTCTGCAGGTTGCCCAGGTGTCTGATGCAAGGTTCTCTCAAGGATTGGATAGAAGACTAGCGTCTGCAATGGTTGGGAATAACACCAAGGTAGAGGCAGGCTAAATTCCTTATTAAAAAGACATTTACCTAAATTTAACCAGGGACCTACTGGGTCATAGCCGAAGGG
>JAAEAF010004123.1:0-99609 GCA_011037195.1 Triatoma infestans
TGTATGTATGTATGTATGTATGTATGTATGTATGTATGTGTATATGTATGTGAACAGCACATCTAGAAAACAAAAAATCGCAGAAAGTTCAAACTTGATATTCCGATTAATTATCACCATGGGATCCGACAAGTTATGGGTCACAATTCCTCAACTGCGCATGTACCACTCTACTTTTGTTTCTTCACTTTTATGCTATTTCCTCTAAAATAGTTCCAATGATTTTCTATAAAATTGTTATATCAAACAACATGTAAAAAGCTATAACTTTTATTTCTAATATTTCGCCGGGCAAACACATTTAAGTGGGCTTTTGGGGGAGTGGTAGGGTTATGTTTTCCTCTAAAAGTGTTATCTCAGTTAATTATAGAAATCAATCATCTGACCAAATTTAATTAGAAATAAATAGATTGCCCAAATTCCGAGTTTCCAGAAAATTATAAACCGGAAGTGCATTTCTTCTGAACATTTTTTTTTTTCAGTTTCCGCGATTTTGTCCCCTAAAAACACAGACAATTTCATTAAATTTTCTGAAACGATTTTCTGAAAACTGTGTACACTACCTACCCACCTTAGTGATATCACTTTTATTTCAAATATTTTTTCCTGGCAGTAGTTGAAGCTATCCCTTTTAACTATCACTTCAGCGCAATATATGGTTCTGTCATGTAACCTAATATTAACGTAGTCACCAGTATATTAGAATTCCAAAACTGAAGAAAATTGGTTCACCGGAAGTACGACTTTATAAAAGGATTTTTCAGTGTGTATTTTTCAATGTTCTTGAAAACGGCACCATTGATTTTCCTTAAATTTGGTATGGGTCAACTTAACGCAGGTATAATTCTAATGATTTTATAAAACTAAAAATCAATTTTGGGAGGAGGGAAGAGTCTGGTTTAACTCTAAATTGCATAACCAATATTTACCAGTTATTTGAAACAAGATAGCAGCGCTGTCATACGGTCTGAAATGAAGCTACATTCAGTTATCTGGTCCTAAAAGCAAATGTGTTATGTATGACTCTCCACATTTATCATCTCTGTGCTCTGCCGTGCTGTAAAGGTTACTAGGAAGAAAAAAATCTAAGGGCACACTACTGGACTCGAACCTCGGACTTTCGCTTGCTGTCCAGCGCGCTACCACTGCTAATCCCTTCCATACCACTATACTTAAGGATAAACTACACATTTATAAATAATTGCAATTTATGACAATTAAAACTGTGATAAATTTTAAGGTGACTAAATTGAATGGCTGTTTAGATTTAAAAGTAATATCACATAGACTTCACCTAGCACCATCCTCTAAATCCGGAAAAATGTTTGTAATAAAAGTGATATGTTCATTCATTATGTGTGGAGTACTAGGAAACTTTTTAAGAACCCCCCCAAATAAAAACCTATTCCATCATTTCGATTTAATATCGATTACATTTCAATTAACCCACCCATCATCAATGAGATGTAAATATAACAAGTAAAACTAATGAAACTTCTAAAGAATTTTAATACCTCTATTCACCGGAAACAAAGCCGGAAATAGATTAAGTCAAGGACGTACGTTAACTATTATGAAGACAAAACCAAAAATAAAACCAAGTTAAAGGAGAAAGCATAACATTTCGCATTATGAAGTTTTGGGGAGGGGGAAGGAGATGGGGGACCCGTTTTATTATTATTTTTTATGTGTAACTTACGTAGTAAATTTTAGTTAGGATGAGCTGTTATAGGGACGGGGCTGATAATAGGGCAAAGGGCGGACTTTGTGAAGTATGGCACCTCCACTGTCTCTCCCTGCCGCCTCTTACTGTTATTTAGTTCATTATTCCTTCCAGAGAGAATGCTGTTTTTTTTCTACTAACAAGTTAACCACTAATTTTATGACTCGTTTTTTTTTCATTCATTATTTTTTTTTTATTATTCTCTTAATTTTATCAATGAATCTTAAGAACTGGCTATCAATTAAAATCATTTTAATGTCTTTATTGTAATTTATTTTCTCTTATTATTAATACATAAAAGAAATTCGACTGTACATCAGTATCACAGACTAAATGGCGTAATAGCTTCTACTCTAGAAAACGGGGAATACAGTTCTGCAGCTTTCTTGGATGTGGCACAAGCTTTCGATAAGGGCTTCTATATAAACCAAGCACCAAGGACTTCTATATAAACTGAAACTATTTCTTCCCTGAAACTACTACTTAATCTTACCTATTTTATACTCACTCTATATACACAACATACCACTTTCACAAAAAACTCTAACGGCGACTTTTGCAAACGACTCTGCCATTCTTTCACGACATGCCAACACTTCACAGCAACTACTCACTTACAAAGACATTATGACGACATTCAACAATGGTGCAACAAATGGAGAATCAAAATTAACAGTCTAAAATCTACACACATGATATTCACGCTAAGTAAACGTACCTGCCCCATACTTTGCTTCAACGACGAACCACTTCCGGAGAAAACTGTTACACGCTATCTTGGACTACACCTAAACCGCCGATTAACTTGGGATCCCCACACAAATCTTAATAGGCAGGCTTTGAATCAGAGATTTCGACACTTACGACGATTGCTAGACGGAAAACTAAACGACAACCCCTACAATATGATACTAATTTACAAGAATATAATTCGTCCTATATTGCTGTACGGTTGCGAAGGGGGAGTGTGGAAGGGGTTGTACCACACCTTCCAACCTGTACAGAATACAGACTTTTCAATCTAAACTTCTACGGCACATTACCGACACACTCTACTATGCCTTAAACCTTAGACTACACACTGACCTCAATATACCATTCGTGACAGACACAATCTAACCAACACAAAAAGTTTCACGAAACACTTATCCAACATAACAATTCTCTCATCTCCAACTTAAGCCTACCACAGAATGTAACAAGGAGATGAAAAGGAAGTGGCCTAGGGATAATCTTCGCTGCTAAACGCCCTAACAATGCCAGGAGTTGCTGGATTGCTTCTCCACTTAAGTTCCTCAAGACAATAGTATCAACAGTGAGCAGTTGCAATTATTGTTACTTTAAACAGATTTTGCTTATAGATAAATAAACTAGGAAAAAAAGTTACTACCAACGCATCTGACACGAAAGTTTGGGTCAAGTCCATCAACCGGAAGTACTACTTTACCCAATTTTTTTTCTTTAGATTTTCGCTATTTTTTCAAAAACGGGCCCAACGATTTTCTTTAAACTTCATATACTATGTATACACATAAATACCTATCACTTTTATTTGGAACTTTTTCTTGGGGAAAAATTATTAGTTGGTAGTTTCCGGGGGAATAGGAGGTTGGGAACAGTAGGCTGGGAACAGTTGGCTGTCACTTTTTATTGACGTTTTTCCTTGGAAAAAATTTCCTTATATAATATTAATTTAGAAAAAAGTTCGCAATAAAGTAATAGGTCTCTGTATATTCATACTTCCAACAAATTTAATGACATCTTTCAGTGTAGTTATGGATAAAATCGCAGAAAACTGAAATAACTTCAGCAAATATGCACTTCCGTTGAACTGATTTTCTTCAAATTTTCTTCTTTGACAATATATTTAATTCTAATTGATATTATTTAAATGTTAGAATTATGAATTAACTGAAATAGCACTTAGAGCAAAACGTAATTCCGCCACTCCCCCCAAAACCACCTTAAAAGAATTTTCATGGAGAAACATTACAAATAAAAGTTGTAGCTCTTTGTAATGTGTAGTTAATATTCCAAGTTTAAAGAAAATCATTGGAGCCTTTTTGAGAAAATAAAAATAAAACTTAAAAATCCCTTCAGTTAAGTTGAGAAATTTTGACAGGCAAGTTCCTGTCGGATTGATACCCATCATTTTTCGTTTCTAACATATGCTATTGTCGCGCGTGCACCCACAACCACTTTTTTGGACTCAAAAGAAACCTCAAAACATGTATTTCCGGTGAAAACTCGATATCGAAAATTTGACACGATTACAATACTTCCTCTAACAGTAATTGTAAACAGTAAAAAAAAATCTTGTATGAAACAATCTGGTTTTCGTTAAAAACTGAACATTTCATAAATGAACACAATTACAAATACTTCCTGTTTCAGACAAATCTGGGATAGTTATTATAGAATTTTTTATCATTGTTTTTAATAAATTTTAGATATTTTCTGATATTACCTGACCGGCTGTTCAATATAATCTCGTATCAAATCTCTATTCATATTATTAAATGTTTCAAATATTTTATTAGAACTTTGTTATAATAGTTGTGCCGGATATTTATTTAAGAAAAGTTTTGAAGTTTGTTTTATGTAATAGAGATACAAACAAACAACTAAAATTACAAAAACACAAGATCGCAGGTGTGTTAAAATGAGGGAAAATAAATAAAATACCTGTCAAATATTGGTGGCAGGTGACAGAAAGGGGTTTCTCAATATTAGACTGTACCGACTGGTTCTCACTGACTCTCTACAGTCCTAGATTCTTGTTGTTTTTGAAGATATTGATTTTTTGCCGTTGAATATAATATTCTTTACCTTCAAATAAATTATTTTAAAAAATAAAATAAATAAAAACGTTCAGCTACGTGTCTTTTTTTTTCTAACTTATTGCTGGTAGGTAACAGGAAGTATATGGCAATCGTGTCATATTCTCTAAATAGAGTTTTCACCACCGGAAATACATATTTTGAGTTCACCTGGGTTCTAAGAAAAGTGGTATATATATATGTGTGTGTGTGTGGTATATATATATATATTTATATATATATATGTGTATGTGTGGATGTGTGTGTGTGTGTATGTGTGTGTGTGTGTGTGGTCAGTAAGTTCCTACCCGGGGACCTGATAATAAGGTTTTAGTCAACATCAGTCATGCGGAAATATCATTTTACTGAATGGAATTTTTTTTTATTAGTTTAGTTTTTCACGATTTTCTCGAAAATGGCTCGCGAGAATTCTCTTTCAACTTGGTTTTTATTTGAAAGATTTTCCTGGAAAACTTGGTTTAAGTTATTACTGCGAGTTTTGTAGAAACTTGATAATGCCTATCAATATACCGTTCAGTGTTTGTTGGGACTGATAGAATTGCAATGCAGTAACACTCAATTGAGTTCTATGTGTTTATAACCAACAAGTATATTGCGTGGATGAAAGGGTAAAACTCGAAGCTTCTTAAAAAAAAAAAAATTTTTTTTTATTCAATAGAAAATGAAAATTGACAAATTATGTTAAATGCATCTCTGTTTCCATGCGAAAGATGTTTAGAAAGGAGTGGCCAAATACATTAAGATCTAAATGATTTATTGTGTTTCGCATCAGTGTTTGTATTCTATATGTAGTGGCGTCGTGTAATAGTGCAGCAGCAATGTGTTTTTGCGAGTGTGGTAGCTAGAGTTAGATATGTGGGGATAGGCTAAACCCAAGTTGCTGCATACAGAAATTAGCACGGCAGTGCGTATTTGTTGTGCATGAGTGTTAGTGACTCAGTGTAAGTATTGTTGATGCTCGTCCTCGCAGAGACGAAACTCTCTTTAGAAGAATGGAAATTATGTATATTTCAGTCAGCGTAATAAGCAAAAAAAAAAAAACCTAATGTGAAACACTCACACGACTTTCTCTTACTCTAATTAATACAATTTAATGAAGAAATTTTCTTTAAAATTGCAACGTTACAACGTTAAGTAAGGCTGGCCATAAAAATGATGCTGGAGATTTTAATTGTACACCTTGAAGCGGTCTTACTGTGGGAGCTGTCAAAACCAACAAAACTAGTGCAAGTTAAATTTCAACTAAAATTGACTGCCCCCTAGTACCCATATAAGTTCAATTATTTTCAGAAAATGTTTAAAATAAAAGTGGTACGTTTCTATCACTGCAGCAAGCATTCCAAGTTTTAAGAAAATCGTTATAGCAGTTTTCGAGAATATTAAAAATAAAACACGAAAACCTATTCTGTAAAATCGCACATACGGTTCAACGATTTCTTCTTAACTCTTGAAACGCTGCTTTTGCGTAAGTATTAATATTATGTAGGTGATAAAAGCGTGTACGAGTAATATACTGAAAAGTGACTTTAGAGGAAAGAGTAATCACACTCTTTCCCCCGAACTTACAAATAAATCAATTCTCTCGGGAAAATCTTTCGATTATGTCCAAATGTTTATGTCTATCGCAGTACCTAAAAGGAATACGAAGTTTGAACTCCTACAACTTCACGTTTCATGATATTCTGTTAACACTCAAACACACACACACCAATAGCAATACTTCCTCTTAATGGGATGTAAGAGAAATTAAAAATAGTTGAAGTCGTTTTTTTTCGGCAGTAAATTGCGGGAAAAAAGTAAGAGACTAATTCGGAAATATCTGTATTTTCAGTTAGAGCGATTTTCATCCAACTTGGAATACTTTAAACCATTTAAAGTCTTGTAGGCGGTAGACCGAACACTACACTGGAATGACATTTTTTATGGCAACCCTAATGCTGCAACTGCACCGTCCAACCTCCCCCCCCTGACACGAAAAATGTTTTAACCGTTTTGTCAGATTCAATGCTGGTACCTAAACGGAATATCATGCTTGAGCTTCCTACGACTTTTCGTTTTTTGAAATCATTTTGTCAACAAAATGTACACAGACAAACTAATCGCTAAAAGTATTTTTTCCTACTCAGAGGGCCTCAAAAAATATATATCCTTTGAAAATGTAATTTCGAAAACTTGATAAAATTGCAATAATTCCCCTCCCTGCAACACTAAAAGATAATAAAAATGGATATTTTAATTGTGATTAACAATAATGATAATAAATATAAACATAAACAAAAGTGAAGCTAATGTTTTCAGCAGGTGCAGTAGCGAATAGTGGTGCAAGCTTGCGGAAATGGGAAAGGGGTGAACGACCAGCAACCTCCACTCTGTCTAGATCGCAACGTTCCAGCTTTTTGGTGTCTTATTGTTTTTGCTGGTAAGTGTGGGGTCTAGAAACAGAAAGGGTTCCACCTCTCTCTCACACACACGCACCCTCTCTCTCTAGACCTAAGAACAGAACAGGGACTCAGAGGACGAGGAGAGGGTAAATTAATTTCCTAGTGCCGTCGTACATGTGCCCCCATCCCTTCGATCAATAGTCCAGGTACATTGCTTCACCCCTCAACTCTCCTCATCAAGGGAAAAAGATAGAGGTCCTGAATCGTTTGTGAATTACGTTTTTCGAACTTTTAACCGAGAACATAATTTTAATATTATATCGGGCCACACTCTTAACTTTCTCTTAATTAGAGGAAGTATTGCAATCGTGTCAAACTTTCAAAATTAAGTTTTCACCGGAAATTCATATTTTGAGGTCCCCTGAGTACGAAAAAATTGTCTTTAGCGAAAAGTTTTTTGTATGTGAACAGAATAACTTAGCAACGAAAAAGTCACAGGAAGCTCAAAATTGATGTTCCGTTTAGGTACCTCGAAAGTTTCGTAAAAAATCCATTAACCGAAAGTGTGTCTTTACTTTTTTCTATTTTTTTTTTTTGCGATTTTCTCGAAAAATATCACTTTTATATGAAACATTTTCCCACGGCAATTGATTTTATTGGGGTGTGCTGAGGGAACTGTAGCATGGTTGTTGTGTTTGGTTCCGCAGAGCTGGAATGCATCAGAGATATTTTCCATCATAGCCAGCTTCTTTATGTGGTTATAGACCCGTTTTGGGCGTTCGACCATCATCAGTATGTTTTTGTCAAAACATACTAATGATAGGCGAACGCCCCGAAGTCAGACGATGACCACAAAAAGAACGAGGATATCACGGAAAATATATTTGATGAACAGTAACATTATCATGCTTTCCTTTAAAGTGCCATTTTAGCAATGTATGGTTTTACCATCAACTTAATATTAATATACATCAGAATACTGATAGAAATCCCAATTTGAAGAAATTTGCTTTAACTGGAAGTATGACTTTAAAGAACAGGTTTTTCAGTTTTTTCGAATTTTGTTGAAAACGCATATGACGATTTTCTTTATACTTGGAATGCTCGCAGCATAGTTAGTAACGAATCACGTCTATTTGAAATATTTTTCCCCAAACAATTGATTTTAGAGCGGTTTTGGGGGCTGTCATTAGATTTAAATTTAAACTGCCCAAGCTTCTTTGCTTTTAACAAGTCCGCTCAGATATACTAGTATAACCCCTAACACCTTCTTTATACAGCCGTTGCAATTTTAATAAAAATTTGATAATTTAATTGTATTAATTGGAGTAGGTGAATGTCGTGTGAGTGTTTCGCAGCAGATTTTTAGCCAAATATGCAAAAATGATTTCGCTTCTCTATAGTTATAGTTCATTAGTTTATGTTAGTTGTAATTAAATGGCTAATACTGGTTTAAATGTTGATTTGTAGGGAGTTGGCTATAAAACTAAATCCCCGACGACTTGAAAGTGGTTTCCTCCAGTCTGTAATGTGCACACAAATCTTCAACCATGTGATAGATTGCTCCTGGCACCAAAAAGATGGTATCTCTTATTATTTCTGCACTGGACTTCAGATTTACCGAAACATACTCAACACCATTTTCGAACTAGTAACAAAAAAGCGAACAGCTTTAATGGCGCCCTCACTAATGCATCTACCAAAATTGTGCAAAATTTTTTCCATCCGGAAAATGCTGAGAAAGTACTTACCCAATGACACCGAGTGTTCTGGTTCTAGGCTTACAGTAAACTCCAGCCCCAGAAGCTCGGAGGTATTCGATCATTCGCATCCTCTTGGACATCAATCAGATCGGATTCGTTACTGGTAAAAGTATTGCAATCATGTCAAATTTTCAACATTGATTTTTCACCGGGAACACAAGTTTTGGGGCCCCTAAATACGAAAATAATTTTTTTAACTATTAGTCTTTATATAATATATATATATTATGTGAGTGTGTTTTAACAGAATGTCTAAAAACGAAAAGTCGCAGGAGGAAGCTAAAACTTGTTATTACCACCGGATTTGACACGAAGATTTCGGGCAAAATCCATTAACCACAGGTGCGACTTTATTGAGTGTTTTTTTTTTTTCAGTTTTTCGTGATTTTCTCAAACATGACGAATGGATTTTCTTTAAACGTCGTATACTCTACACACATAAACACCTATCACTTATATTTGACACATTTACCTGGGAAAATTTATTTTTTGGGAGTTGTGGAGGAACAGTAGAGTTATGGTTTCCTATAAGTCCCATTTCAGTATAGTAGATGGTTTTATCGCCTACATAATATAATTACCTATGCAAAAGCATTGTTATCATTCCAAATTTGAAGAAAATCGGTTAACCGGAAGTGCGATTTACAGAATAGGTTTTTGAGGTTTTGTTGTAATTTTCTCGAAAACGTTTAAAACGATTTTCTTTACTTGGAATGCTTGTTGCATATAAACGTATTATTTTATTTAAAGTTTTTTTTCTGAAAAAATTGATTTTAGTGGGGTATCGTAGGTCTGTCAGTTAGTTTAAATTGCACATGCTTTCTTATTTTTAACTAAGTGCTATACAGGCCGCTTCAGGTGTAGAAATATAACCCCACTACCATTTTTATGGTCACCCTTACTAAACATTGTAACGTTGCAATTTTAAAGCAAATTTCTTGATTAAATTGTAGTAATTAGAGTGAGAGAAAGTCATGTGAGTGTTTCACACCAGATTGTTTTTTTATATTGTTGAATATGTGGATGGATCCGCAATGCTGGATAACATCTGGTATTTTATCCGGATTTATTTTATAAATATGCATGCTACGACTGATAAAATACCAGATGTTTTTTATATCTTTGGATTTGAAACGGCTAAATGGTTCACGTTTCTAGTTGACGACAAAATTTGCCTAGATTTTTGCAACAATAACATTTTAGTCTATTCTGATTTATAAAATTGTTTTAAAATAGTTAAAATTCTATTATTAATTTATATAATAAGAGAAAATGTTTAGATATAAGAGGAGGTAATTTATCTCTTTGCACACAACTAGAGAATGTATTATTGTGGCAGAGAAGACAGAATAAGATTGGTAGAGCATGGTACAGAAGGGGAGAGTTTGAGACAGCAAGCATTATATCGCTGATGTTACGTTAATCCTCTGGAGATGCCGGGACACACACTCTGTGAGGTGAGCGTGAAATGCCTGTGTGTGAGTATGTAGAAAATGGTGCATGTGTGCATGTATGCGTAATGGTGCATGTGTGCATTGCATGTGTGCGTAATGTAAGAGAAAGAGAGATGGAAACACTTGTGATGGCTGCCACTGGTCTAGAACAGATATATGAGAGGGTGTAAAGGAAATGAGGGAAGAAGAGAGAGACAGAGAGTGTTGAGGAGACGAATAAGGTCGGTGGAGGTATGGCTGAAGAAGAAGAAGCAGCAGAAGACCCTCTTCCTCTGAGCATGGAGGTTTAGCTAAAGTAGATTTAGCTCTTTGGGGGCTCTCTACGTAAGAGTAGACAGAGAGTTAGTACAGTCCAATGTGGATACAGAGGCGGGGAGGGATGGTTGCCGGCAGAGAAGTGGAGTCAGGAAGAGTGATACTAAGACAATGGGTTTTGGTAACCGGCAGTGACAAGCCCTGTCTCTGCTAGCTAGTAGTGAACAGTTTCCACCATCATGGGCTGGGGTGAAGGTTCTGCTGGGAAGGTTATACTGTCATAGTGATGCTATAACACTCTCTGGAACCCTTGTCCTCACGCCCTCCCTCACTCGTTCTCTTCTTCCATACACAGTAGCTGCTATTAGTTATGACAGTAACAATGTCTTTTTCCCTCTGCTCGCCCCCTTTACTCATAGTTTTGACCCTTTCCTTTAGCCATTTCCTTCTACGTCAGCTTCCTCTTCTTCTTCTTCTTATTCTTCTACTTATCCAACAACCACAAACATATACAAATACACATAACATTCTAAATTTATTATTATCGACTATTCTTCTGTTCACTAAGAATTACTTTTAATTAATCAGAATCTCAGTAATAAATTTTTCCTCAGTATTCTGAGTGAACAGCTGAATATTTCCTGAAAAAGATTAACTAATCGATGCTTATTCTAGTCAACAGGCTGTAGTTCCCATCGCACTTTTACCCACTACCACTTTTGTCGCATTTTTATTCATTATTTGGTGGTATTGACCCTTCTGTATTAATTTCCCTAAGAAAATCCTAGAATCAGGGAAGGTTCTAAGGGAGAAATATGTCCTGTAACACATGGAAGGCGGCCTTGTGCGAATGATAGAATCGCAGTCCGTTGGAGTATCATCTGTCTTCCCACAAATCAGCAGCTGTTATCACATTCTAAGCAAGGTTTCTTTCAGATGCCCTCTGAATCGATAAAACCCTGTGAGATACCTCGTCAAAATGCAAAGCCTATTTTTACTTAGACTGATTATGCTTCATATTAGCTCCGGTCGTAACAGCCCAGACATGTCTTAGCTTGCCTCAGCCCTGGGATGTTCTCCAGAGGATACTCTTTTGACTTCCCTCCTCGTTTTCTGAGCTTGGCAGGATTCATACATTAGAGGAAATCCTAGACGCCTCAACTATCTCAAGAGCACAACAATAACGAACATTTTCTGGTAGGAAATGATTCATGTAGGAAAGAAAAGAACTTTATAAGTGCAGGAAATGTAGCTAGGTATTTAATTATTTCCCCTGGTAGAGGACATTGTAAGCCAAGAAGCCTATTTCAGGGATATGCCCTTCCAAAGAAACGGAAGCTGAATCCAAGCAGCAGATGCACTATATAGAAAGTGCGGAAAGAAAAATAAAAAAGAAACATTTCCTTCATTCAATTTGTGAATAAAGTAAAGAAAATTACATCGTGATATAAAAAATTCATTGGAGTCTGCTCCATTTCCGAAGCGCTACCGATTTTTAGGGTTAGCTTCTTCAGCTGTGTCCTAAATGCTCTTTGTGGAAATCTGCGAGCATGCTGCGAATCCTACTGATCATCACAGTCGAGATAAGTCCTACGTTCACTCTTGGATTCTGGGAGTAAACACTGAATGATCTGGCTCTGAATTTCCTGTAAAAAGTAAAAATTAGTGTTGAGGTTAAAAATGTTCGAATTTTTTTTTTTATTGCAAGAGGAAGTATGGCGATCGTGATAAATTTTCCAAATTGAGTTGCCATGTGTATGTATATGCTTGTGTATAATAAGATGACTCAAAAGCAAAACATCGCACGTAACTCAAACCTGGAATATTGTTTAGATACCATCTTTGGACACGATAGGAAGGTTTTCGGATGAAAATCCGTCAACGGAAAATGAGACTTCAGGTTTTCGTTTTGTTTTAACGATCGTGTCGAAAAATGGCGTTATAATAAAGAGGTCGTTAAACTTGGCAGACTAAACTACACTTTTTTATCACTCTTTCCCCACTTTTTCTCCAATTTCCCACTTTTTTATTTGAAACTTTTTTCAGGAAAATATATTTGTAAGGATTAGTGAAAGCGCTGGAAATGCAAGTCCAATTTTGATATCTGTTACATCATAACAATCAATAGAGAAAATGATGACCTTTTACCTATCATGTATATTTATGTTATGAGCAACCAAGCATTTAGTGACAATTCTAGGTTTGAACAAAAATTGCCAATAATAATATTCAGCATTGCAGCAAGAGAAAGTCCTGTGAGTGTTTCACAGCAGATTTTTTTTTATTTGTTTGCTATGTCTCTGGAGAGCTATGGAAACGTGAAATTTTAGGGTAATTAAAGGGCCGAAGTAATTAAATAATTAAAGCGTAAAAGAAGAATAATTAAAGAGTTACAATAATCTTGTCCGTTGGTAAAATGATTTTTTTTGAAATAACATTACTTAATATTATTATTGTATTCTTGATGATAATAGTTTTTTATTTTCTTTTACTCCTAGCAAAAAACAACTGCATATGTTTGAAATTTAATGACGCACAAATTTGCACAACTAACCAAAATCCATTTGGGGGGGAGGAGAAAATGTTTCAATTTTTTTTTTATTTGTACCAGAACAATTCTATGGCAAACGAGTTGAGTGCATTTATAACATACAAACTTTAGAATAATGCACAGTATACACAAATATATAAGTAAATACAGAAGGAATAATAATGATATTATGCTGGCTCTTCTTCTTTCGTGATTTGGTTATTGGAACAAGAATATAAATATAATTGAATTAAGACTATAAACTGGGTCAAGCTCAAATAACGGTTAACCAAATAAATATAATTACATATTAATAAAGGTGACAACAAATTAAAATAAACTGAGCTTCTTTTTAAAAAAAAAGTAATAATAATAATAAAAATAAGATTTAAAAAAATGGAAATAATAATAATAATAAGAAAGAAAAATAAATAAATGAATGATAATACACCCTTGTATTAAATAGAACATAAGGAATTCAAGAACTTATAGAAGATTATTTTCTTAATTTTAAAGTGCCCTGTAGAAATTTGTGTAAATTTAATATTTTGGTTATATTAATATTTATGAAAAAATTAATAAAGTGATCAAAGGGAGACAGATTCTCATTTAATAAGAAACTACTTAAGTATTTAACACGGTTGAGAGAAAAAGTCGGACATTGAAAAATAAAGTGTGCTATGTCATCCATACTATATTGATTACAATTAATACATTTCTTTTAGGGGAAAAACAGATATTTTTCGTGTTTGAACAACAGTCTGCAATATTTAGTGCCTGAAAGTCGGATTTGGACAACTAATCTTAATTTTTCAATGCCACTCTTTAACAATTGTAATCCAAGTAAACTGATTTGTCTGCAATGAACAGTGAATGTACTATTTAAAACAAAGTTCACATCTATACTGAGTAAATGACTTTCGAAACTGATTAACATTCTAATTTTATGAGTACACTGTCATAATTTTCGTTCAAAAGGAGATGATAGCAAACTATTGTAGACAGATGATTTTTTTAGCTGTATAAACCAATTAGGGGCATATTCATATTTCCAAAATGAACCGAACGTCGGTAACAAATTTTGGGTAATCTGGTATTTTCCATATTTAATAAATTGATCCACAAATTGAGCATGCGTTTGAAAATTTTATATTTCAAATGAATTCTTCCAGTTTCAAGCCGAACATAACCATTGGGGGTTTGGGGAGGAAGCATCAAAAGGTTTTAAAAAATTTTAACTGGCCAGATTTAATCTCATTGGCATATGGTCAACCCCAGATTTCAGAGAGATATAACAATACGCCTATATAAAATGCATCAATTATAAAGGTGATACGTTCAGTTAGCATAACCAATTTTAAAGAAAATCGCTATGGACAATTTAAAAAAAAAAAAGGTCAAAAACCTATTTTATAAAGTCGGCACTTCCGGTAAAACGATTCCTTACATTTGGAATTCCAGCAATGCTTCTAATGTAGAATATGTGGATGAGTCCGCAATGCTGGATAACATCTGGTATTTAATCCGTCGAAGCATGCATATTTATATTGTTCCTGACCCGTTTCGGATTTTCATCCATCTTCACGTTTACGTTGAAGTGAACTCTCAACACGAACTTGGTGAATTTGCTCTGACGATGGATGAAAATCTAAAACCGGTCAGGAACTATATAAATATGCATGCTACGACAGATAAAATACCAGATGCTTCTAATGTATATTAATATTATGTAAATGGTAGAACCATATATATTATATTGAAGTGGTACTTTATAAGGTAGCTTAACGTTACTGTTAGCCCAGAATACTCCCAATTTTCCTGAGAAAATGCTTCAAATAAAAGTAATAGGGATTGATTTGTGTAGATAGCATGCAGAATAGATTAAAGAAAATTGTTGGAGCCGTTTCAAGAAAGTTGCATTAAAACTGAAAAAAAAAAAATTAGTAAAGTTACACTTTTGGTTGATGGATTTTGCCTTTTGAACCTTTATGAATGACTGGACACGAACACTATGAAGCCCCACGAGTACCGCGGTAAATTCCCATATTGCGAATACAGTAAGTGGTAATACAATAAGTAGTTACAATATACAGTTAGTAGTTGCTCGACGCAGCACCAGGTATAGGAAGCATAGAAAGCACATTTATTTGAATTTTATAAGTTCAGAGTGAGATAGTGATGCTGTAGAAGAAGTGTTGTATTCTTTAATTGGGCCAAAAAAAATAACCGAAGAATTTTTATTTGTCAGATCGAAATAAAAAAGTAAACAGCACAAGATTGTATTCAATTCAAAACACAACTTGATTATGTTCTGTTAAAAATCATATTAATGGGATTAAACTCGTTCTCGTCAACAACCATGAATTTCTGTGAAAGTTGCCCAAAAACGCCTGATCATTACGGACATGTCTCGCACATGGGACACGAGAAACTGTGTCTCAACCACATGTATATACACAGTCGCGAGCAGCCCTGAATAGCGTCACGTTACTAATTTACTCCGCCCTATTAATTTGGCAACAAAAATATATGCCTCACACGCGTCATACCACGTCTCAATATGCGCCTTGCCTAAGGGAATGTTATCCTAAGAGAAGGTGAAGGTTACTTTCATAAAGATTTATGGAATATTAGGTTCCAAAGTTAAACCAAATTAGTTTTCAAATCGTCAGCCATTAAAATTATAATAAGATTTTTATATGGCAATTGCCAGAGGAGTTTTTACACACACACAAAAATTCTTTGTTGCTCTACTTTTCGGGTACCAATTGGTGGCGTTCTCAACATTTTTTTTTTCAATCTCAGTGTTCTCAACATACACAGCTCTCCTACCCTAAAGAGCACCAATGTTACCTGAAACGTAGTGCCTCAACGAATTCTTTTTCCTTTAAAAACTCCTCTGGCCATTGCCGTATAAACATCTCATTAAACCAAATTATATTATAAAAAAAAATGATGGTTTGGCAGGGGCCAAAGAAAAAACTTTTTAACTTTGAAAAAGTTTATTTTTTTCTCTCGACGTTTCGGAGAAAGGTGTCTTTTGCAAAGTTCAAAAGTTTTTTTCTTTGGGCCCAGCCAACCATGATTTTGCTTATTTCATTAACAAAGGCCTATCTTATATATTAAGTATATTAAATTTTCTCATGATTAATTTATTGTTTTACTGTTGTAACAATTAATTTCAGAATTTCCAGTTTACATTATTAATATATTTTTGCAATTTCATTGAAAACTTGAAATTTGTTTAATTGAAAGCTGGTAACACTGTAATTACTTTTAATCTCTAGAGAATAGAAGTATTACTTTAGACATGGAATTTAGTAGAATAAATGTCACATGAAATTCTAGAAAACCGCTTTATTTTTATTTTAACGTATTAAACTAGTTTTTAGGTTCTATAGTTTTTATAATTATTGAAATAAGTAAAATATTAATTAAGTGAGAGTAGCTGGAAATATAGGAGAAGAGGGAATAGTGTACATGGCTATAGGGAGATATATGTATGTACATAGGGTATGTGGAGAATATGTAAGTAAATATGATGAAGATGGAATATGAAACAGAGTGAGTAATGAAAGTGCATTACTAAAGGTCATATATGATAGATATATGTATGTATGAGGAATGGGTGTGGGGGTTTATGGTGGTGGTAGACTGGAAGAACATCTCTGAGTCTTCCTCTCTCTTTAATGGGGGGGGGAGGTTGGGGAAGGGCCGTTTTCTACTCACTCAAGACTTGTATTACTAGCAGCCGCTAAAGGAGCAAGAGGTAAACTCTAAAAGGCCTTATACACTGTTTGGTTGGTTGGCTGGAGCCCCAAAGTGGGCCTTGCTACTATATGCAAGGCGATTTCTCTCTATAGCTCTTTCTCCCTACAGCTCTGTACACTTCATACAATATTCCCAGTAGTTTCCAGTAATGTTTTATATGTGAGTGAAGTGTTATCAAAGTGAAAATTCACTATACACACGAGGACTGTTAAGAATGTGTATGTGAGAACTGATGTATTTTACTCTAGAACACACACACACAGCGGTTACCATCCGCTAGAAACTGTATGTATTGCTTCTAACAAGAAGCCCTGTTGTACAAACAGAGTACAGCACAAGGCTGCCTCATTAAGGACGCCACCATAGCCTTAAGCGTAATATTGTTAGAGAGAGAGAGAGTTGCTTGCCTGTACAAGGCTGTTTGCCAATTGCAAATTACCGTGTATTGACTTAATTAGCCGGCAGGCAGAGAGCTAGTCCTACCTACCTCTTTACCATCTCTCTCTCTTTCTGTGTATGCATATTGTTTAGATTGTAGGTACCCAAACTGAGTACAGGAAATCTAGACAAGAAAATACGATGACGATGGTTAGGAGAAGAGGATTTAGTGAGTTTCCATTGCTAGAGCTGGGCGAGAGAGAGAGAGAGAGAGAGAATTAAAGAAGAGAGAAATGATGGAAGCTCTTTGCTATGGTGTACACTCTACCGTCTAACCGACGTTGCTGCTCTCTTAGTTTTGCTGCTATACTTTAAGGAGGTTGGAGGGGAGAGAAGTGGATGATGATGATGTTGGCAAACGACGGCTATGACGTCGACACAAAACGGATGGAGAGAATGTTGAACGAAGGAAGGACGAAGTTGGTTAGGCTACAAAACTCCTATTGACTTTGCACATGTGCTAATGAATACCCACCACACTCGGCGCTCTACCCACTTACAAACTCACCTGCTAGCTACCTTTATAAACAACATTTTACCAATCCTACCTCTATAAATACGAGTATATATAACAAACTACCAAACAACATTTGCACTGTACAAATATGCAATAGTACGGTAGGACGACAGTCTGGCCAAACTTGCCTAATCAACTTATCTAAATTTTTTTTCTTTTCCCCCATCCTTTTAAACTGACCTTAAAAAAACATCTAAATAAAGGGGGTGGAATTATACTTGTTTAATGTTTTTTTAGAACATAGGAACTACCTCAATGTGACTAAATCGTTGTCCACCAAACAAACATTCCAAGATCAATCACAATCAAAGCTAGAAACAAGCCAAATATCGTAGATTCCCCAGGACTACTTAAAAGTCAGTTTCGAAAAAAATAGTTATTGTGTTGTATTGAAGTGGTACTTGAGGGAAGCTTAACGTTACCGCCCTTCCCCTAAAATCCCCCCAAAAAACAATTTTCCCAGGAAAATGTTTCAAATAAAAGTGATAATGATTCATTTGTTTAAATTGTATACGAAGTTTAAAGAAAAATCGTTAGAGCTGTTTTCGAGAAAATCGCAAAAAACTGAAATAACCACTCTCAGTAATGTCGCACTTCCGGTTGATAGATTTTCGCTGAAAACTTTGTGCCAGATGCGGTGATAGTGCATAAACGGAATACCAAGTTTGAGCTTACATGCGTTTTTGAGATATTTTGTTCACACACACCGGCAGACCCTATTCTGAAAATAAACATTAATTGGTTAACCGGAAGTGCGACTTTACAGAATAGATTTTTGAGTTTTTTTTGGAGATTTCTCGAAAACTGCTATATCGATTTTCTGTAAACTTGAAGTGCTGAGTGTACAGATAAAAACGTAACTATTTTATTCGAAACATTTTTCCAAAAATAATTATTTTAGAGCGAACTACATCCACAATACATAAAATACACATTTTTGCCCGGAGGGCGCTAGGTCATGGTTTGGGGATGTATTTGCAGGCTATGGAATAGGTGATCTCGTCCATATTGCGGGGATTATGAAAAAAGAAAATTATAAAAGCATTTTAGAAAATCACACCATAACCTGCGATCAGTGATTCATTGGGAAAAATTCATAATGCACTACGACAATGACCCTAAACATACTTCCAAATTACGTAGACAATTCCTTAAGAAAAAAGAGGATGAAAAATGTGTCAATATGGTCTGGCCGTCGCAATCCCCGGTTTGAACCCAATTGAACTTTTGTGGGATGAGCTGCCCAAATTCTCCAGATGCTCTGTAGCGCATACTGTACAATGCGTGGAGTAATATTGAATTCGAAACAATCAATAAATTGATTGAGAGAATGCCTAGAATTATAAGAGAAGTAGTTAGCGGAGAGGTGGTCACTTTGATGAAAAAGCCGTTATGTAATGAATGTTTTTCTGTTTATATTATTGTATTATAGATTAAATATAACATGTATGCATTACTGTCATTTTATTCCATTCATAAACAAATCATTAAATTAACAGAAATAAGTATAATACATTGTTATGCTAGGTGGTCCTAAACTTTTGACCGGCTATATATATATAAATTACGTAATAATCATAGTAGTATAGGTAAAAAGTGTATAGAGTAAGGTCAAATTATAACCAGCAGCGGTAGGTAATGGGTAGGGTGGTTACACAGCAGGTTCTTTGGCAAATGGATGTGTGTGGAAGGTTTTGTAGTAACCGAATGGTGAGGAGTACGTCTACTTCGGCTCAGTTTAGAACACCCGAGCACACATGTATACCTCTATCCATCTCATTAGGTGTGCCCGCACTAACCACCAGTATGGCAGCAGTTCTGAACAGTCTGGGGAAGAGAGAGAGAGCGGGAGGATGTTCTCCCAGAACCAACTGGGAACATCTTCTTACCAGCATCACACTCACACACATTAGCCCTAGACTCTTTGCTTTACTCTGTTCCATACCGCCTATTAAATTAATGAGTGCTTACTATTACCTCCTTGCCTAGTAAGTAAGGAGGCGCTAGGGAAATGTGTGTATGGGTGTGGGTATCTAGTGCATGTGCGTATGTTCTTGGTGAAAAGAAGGGGAAGACGACAGGAGGGTTCACACCGCCCTAGCGGTGGGTTTTGTTACTATAAGAGAGTTGCTAAGATTTATCGGTGACCGACTTCCACCCCTCCACCATCCAATCTGTGTGTGTGTGTGTGAGAGTGTGTAAGTATAAGTGCTATTAGTAGCCTCTCACTCTCTCATTCTATTCCTGCACACAATCTATCCATGTCTCTCTGTCCTCCCAGCTTCCAGTTCCCCACATTTTCTCCACCAAAACTATATTCCCTATCTGAAGTAACATTACTCAAATAGATATCTCGATAAAGTGGGGGGGGGGGGCGGAGAGCGGCAGCAGGCAGTCTTCCTTACTTACGGCCACTTTTCTTCTAAGCTTACTAACGTTAGCCACTTCGTCTTTACTTCCAACTCCAGCGCTTCATTCCTAATATAACACGAAGCGGACGAAGTAGCAGAATATAGGAGGAGCGAGGGAAGTTTTTTTTCCTTTTTGGCGGACACACTCGTTTCCCTCCCAACCTAAACACATTTAGAGCGCGCTATTTAAACTAAGAGCGCACTATGTAGTGGGTGTCTAGGTGAAGGGAGTCCGCCCTTGTAAGTTATTATTGTTGAAAACAACTAAGAAAACTTCTATTGCTATTTGTCCGTTAACTTCTTCAAACACATATTCTTTGGAGACATATTTCAGTCTAGGGTTCATCTATCTCATTCCTATTCGAAAGCTTGAGAATTTTTTTTTGTTAGTTCCTGTATTATTATTATTAATAATATTTTTTTTTGTATATTCCTCCCCCTAACATTCCTCCCCTAACACTTCCCTTCAATGAATTTACTCGGAAAACTAATTCAAATATGAGCCACACGTCTCTATATTTATGGTTAATATAATAAGTTTAATGAAATTCGTTGGTGGATTTTATGGAGAAAGTCGCAAAGAGCTGGAGTAAAAACGCACTTCCGGTAAACCAATTTTCTTCAAACTCGAAATTTTGACATCTCATTTCATTGTAATTAATATTATATACACGATAGTATGATTTTTTGTCGGTAAAATTGACTTTTTGAAGTTTTGGGGTTCCTATGACGTTTTAGATTTCAAGTTGCGGTCTTGTGGACGACAATTTTATGACATTCAAGTACCATTCACTCTTTGTGGTAACCATCATGTAATCTCACCACTGGTTAGGCCAACTAAAGCTGAGACAAAATTTCTAGTTTCAAGAAAATATCAATTGCAATTAATTTAAGTTGTAAGAGTGTGTTCCATACCAGTTTTTGTTTGGTCATAAAATTGTTGCATTTGTCTTGACAACTTCCTACATAAAATAAAAAGTTTTACAAAAACTAACGGACCCTGAGGCAAAATGTGTAAACTGTAATTAAATAGAGATTCCAGTGAAATGTCTGGGTATCATGCGGGTAAGAGTTTATTTATTACTCAACTGAGGTCTGACAAAAATTACGTCTTTGTATTTTTTTCGTCAGTTCACTGCCTAGTGTAAGAAATACATACGATACAAATTGGGTGTCAAGCTGTGGTGCACCTTTTACAATTAAAATGAATTGCGAATCTATTTTGTAAAATAATTTTATTGCAGTTTACACTTTTAAATTTTTCGTTATTTTCTGACGTAAACGCTGCTGCACCGTTGTAGTGAGAGACAACTAGTTCTAGAAAACGGAATAAAAACAAATCCCGTGTGAAACACTCACACGACTTTCTCTTATTGCAGTTTGCACAGTCCCCATGGGCACAAATTATTAAAAGACCGAATTGTTTACAAAATAATAGGGTTACAAATGACCTTTTTTTCTAATTAGAACAGTTCCATGGACTTCTAAAAACCCATCCACATACATCTGATGTTGCAAACACGATATTATATTAATCTTTAGACTCTACGATTGTTTCTGTACTCTACATCAGGTCCCTAGACAAGTTCTTGTTTTTGAGAAAACCATGGCTGTATTTTACGATATATTGGTAGTTGTACAGTTGAGTCCGCAGAGCTGGAGAGCTCAGAGACATTTTCTGTGATACCCTGCTTCATTTTGTGGTCATTGACGGGTTTCGGGCGTTCGCCCACAATCAAGATATCTTGACAAATATTGTGGTACCACAGACTTGCACAGAGCAAAATCGTTTTGCATAAGATCATACTCTTTATCAAGACTTCCTGATGATGTATTAGTAATTTTACGTCACTACTGGAAAAAAAAATATGTACAGCTGCTGAAGATACGCGTGCTCTATGTGAAATCGAAGATATCTTTGCTCAGCTTACTGCCCGACGTTGATTTCAAAAATTTAGTAGCGATGATCTTAGAATGAAAGACAGGTTCTTCTTGACGGTCATCCTGCAACATTTATGAGGCTTTATGGGTCTCAAGTCCAGCTAAAGTATTCGGGTACTTGCTGCAGAACTTAAGTATCAAAAGACACAGTTAGCCGCAATTTCCATATGATGGGAAAGGTAAAAAGGAGATGTAGGATAGTGCCGTATGGACTTACATCTTGACAGGCCGCCAGGAGAATGGATACTTGCCAACTTCTCTTAAAACATCCATCAGAAATGCGCTTCTAAAAAACAATAGTAATACGTGATAAGAAGTAGATTTACTTGCGAAATTCTGAGCCTGGCGGTCAGTGCTTGGATCGCGGTCAAACGACATTTCCGGTTGGTGCAATAGGGTAATGTGAGAAGAAGTCTATGATTTACATTTTCTGGAAACATGAAGGAGAATCGCGAATTCGTTCCAGACTCTCCTCTGACAGACTAAAGAAAAAAATTGAAGAACTATAGTCCAAGACTTAGCTCCATCCGATTACCTTACATTATTTTGAAATTAGAAAGAAATCCTGAGAATATTTTACACATACACACACACACACACACACACACACACATATTTTCCCCAAAGATCTTTTTCTCTTACTCAGAAGACAAAAGACTTGTGTTTCCGGAAAGATCTGACATTTTCGCAAGAGTTCCTCTCCTACAGCAATAAACAAAATTAAAAACAAATATTACTTCTCTTACTCCCCAGTTAGAGGAAGTATTGTAATCGCGTTAAATTTTCGATATCGAGTTTTCACCGGAAATATCCGTTTTGAGGTCCCCTGAGTCCAAAAAATTAGTTTTTAGCAATGTGTGCGTGTGTGTGGTATGTGAATATGAACAGCATTGCTCAAAAACAAAAAATCGCAGAAAGTTCAAACTTGATATTTCGTTTGGGTATCACCATGGGATCTGACAGTACGTTATCTGTCAAAACCTCAACCGGAAGTACTACTTTACTGAATGCTTTTTCTCTTTCTTGCAATTTTCTCGAAAATGGCACCAACGATTTTCTTTAAACTAGGTACATCAACTATACATACAAATATCTACAATTTTTAGTTGAAACTTCCTCTGAGAAAATGCATTTAAGGGCACTTTTGGGGTTCGGGGGGTTAAGTTGTCCTCTAAAGTGCTATTTCAGTTTATTTCACAATTCTATCATCATTATTAAGATGAATTAAATATGTTGCCAAAATTCTGAGTTAGAAAAACATCGGTTCACCGGAAGTGCGTTTTTACTAAACATTTTTTTCAGTTTTCTGCGATTTTCTTAAAAACAGCTTCAACTATTTTCTTTAAACTCACTATTATCAGCTACAACTTTTATTCGAAACATTTCTCCGAGAAAATTCATTTATGGTGGCTTTTGGAGGAGGGGGAATGTTTTCCTCAAAAATGCTATTATTACTTTCTGTTCTTACTTTTTATTTATTTATTTTACTTTATTATGCTATTCTATTATCTGAATAATATTAATTAGAATTAAGTATGTTAACAAAATTCGCAGTTTAAAGAAAATCAGTTGAACGGAAGTGCGTTTGTACAGTTAAACAGATTTTCAGTTTTCTGCAATTTTCTCCATAAAAACAACGGTGGTTTCTTTAAAGTTGGTATACCAACTATGAATACGGAGACCTGTCACCTTTGTTGTCTCTTATTTGAAACTACTTTTACTTTTTACTTTCTCCTACTGATTTAATACACGATTCCAGGTCCCCTGAGTTCGAAAAGTGGTTTTAAAAAATACAGGTGAAATACACATTTTCAGGTCCCCTGAGTTCGAAAAGTGGTTATTAAAAAATGGTATATGTGTATATGAGTGTGTGAACGGCATAATTGAAAAACAATTGAAATATTATAGAAAGTTGAAACTTGCCATTCCGTTGGGTATCACAAAGGAATCTGACTTGGCGTTACTTGCCAAAATTACTCAACCGGAAGTTCCACTTTATGCGCAGTAGAGAAGATTTAAAAAAAATTTATTTCATTAACTAATTTAAGGAGTCTAGTAAAAAATGTGTTAATTAGAAAATACTTCAAACAATAGTAGATAAATTTTTCTTTTAATTCCGTTTTTATTTCACATTTATCAGAACATTGCCCAAAACCGTTAAAATCGTTAGAAGTACTATAAGTTAACTTGCTATTTACACCTAACATTTATTGAATCATTCATTGATAAAACAATAAACATTTGCAAATTTAAACCATTCTATGTTATAAAAACGCACTTCTTTTTATTCTTGTGTGACTTTTATTACATAGGGAAGGGTGGGGCTTGTTGTTACAGGGGCATGTTGTTGCAGTGTAATTTTTAAAAAAATCGGCTAAGATAAGCACTTCCTAAGTGGTCAAAGTTGAGAGATACGCGAGTGTTGTTTGTTGTAACCAGTTCCCGGTGCGATTCTGTGGCATATGGCGGCATTGAATGACTATCCTCGCAATATCATACTGAAAGCTACATTTTATTATTGAAACCGAAAGCTGTGATCTGAAAACTACTAAAGGTAAGGCTTTTATATATGCTGCTAATTCACATCATTAACAATAATTTCAATCCAATATGGTTGCGCTAGTATTCTTTGACCTATGTGTTTACGCATTAATTAGTGATATAGTGTCATGGGGTTAGTTGTTACACTTGGTTGAGCATGTTGTTACGTGTAGCAACTTGCCCCACTGCATATCTTAAATCAAATCACAGCAGATCTTAACAGAAATGAAGCCAAAAACGTAAAAGTTGGCAATTCTAACAATAAGAAAGTATGTTTCTCCAAAGCTGCGAACAAGAATCAAAAAAATAATTTGCCATCATCAAGTTCCGGCGAAGAAGATGAGGAGTGGCTGAAATATTTAAAACCATGGTCGCATTCAAAAGGTGGAGAAAATTAGGTTCAATGCATGCAGTGCAAAAGATGGGGCCCATTCAAAATGTGTTAAAAATGACCCTAGATATATTTGCCACAATTGTAACTCTGACTTAGAGATGGGTAGTGACAGTGAATAGAAAGAGAACGAATGTTCAAGCATTTAAATTTCTAATAATCCATGTTTAGATCATAATCAAGCTGCTATTATTATTAAAATAAAGATCAGATAATTTGTTTATTGAACATATTTCAGTTTTATTTCCTTAAAATAAAAACCCAAACATGTATTTTGTACATTGTAATAATTCATCCTCTGCATGTAACAACAAGCCCCACCGAAGGGCACGTTGTTATAGTATGCGCATTTTAATGAATTTTTTAAATGTTACTTCATTTTGAAAAATCTCAAAAAATATATAATTAGTAGAAATAAATAAGACAACAAATTAATCAATTTTCAACAATTTTGAATGCAACATACAGTATTTAAAAATGTTAACTGAAATTTGTAACAACAAGCCCCACTCTCCCCTACATAATTTTAATTATATTACATAATTTTTTCCGTTGAATTATTTTGTTGTTTCTAGATAGTATTTAGTTTATTTTAATATATGTACTGCAGTCCATAAAGTATTGAAAGAGTTGTTTGCGCTTGGTTCCGCTGAGATGGAAAGGATCAGAGATATTTTTTGCGATAGCCTGCTTCTTTTTATGGTCAATGACCTGTTTCGGGGCGTTCGCCCATTATCAGGATGTTTTGTGAATGCAGTGTGATAACACAGACTTGCTCAGATGCAAATTCAGTTTATACAGTATTGAAAGACTATCTATTATAATGACGGAAATCTGCGCAAGAGCTAATTCAATCAAAATCTATTTCCTCACAACATAGAAAAATGATCCGAACTAATTATTAATGCAATTAAACAAATAAATTGTAGATAGTAGAAGCGTTATATATTTTATCAATTTTCTTTAGTCCCACGTATGTCCGGCAAAATAAAAATTGGCAGTGGCTTTTCCATTTCCGCCTAATTCTCTTTTCCCTATTTTTTCAACAATGGAATTAAAATTCTGAGTTTTTTCGTTATAGGTTACATTATTTGTATAAAACAGTAAATATTATGTAACAAAAAACTTTCATTTTTTGGATTTTTTTATAAAAGATTTTTACTGCGCACACAATTTGATAATTTAGAAAATAGCTAAGCAATGAAAATTAGTAAAAAAATTCTAAACTTGATTTTTCATAGAAATAGGTAGCTATAAATCAATAACTAATCACAATGTAGAAGTGAAGGTGTCAAATGTGGCCGTGCCAATCAGAAATTTAGAATTATTATGTTCACCATGCCAACATTTGACACATTCATTTCTACACTCTGATAGGCTAATTATTTATAAATAATTATTTCTATAGAGCGTCCAGTTTAGAATTTTTTTACTAATTTTTCCTCCGTAGGTATTTTATAAATGATCAAATTATGCTATAAAAACTTTGTATAAAAAAAACAAAAAATCAAGTTATTTCTAACATACTATGGTAACTATGTATCAGAGACATTTTCCGTGGTAGCCTGCTTCATTTTGTGGTCATCGACCGGTTTCAGCCCATCTTCAGGATGCGTTTGCAAACACAGACTTGCCCAGAGCAAATTTAGTTTACACACTCTATTTGCTTTTTTAATCTAAATTTGCTCTATGCAAGTCTGTGTTGTCATACTGTCTGAAAAACGCCCGAAACCGGTCGATGACCACAAAATGAAGCAGGCTACCACGGAAAATGTCTCTGATGCTTTCCAGCTCTGCGGAACCAACCACCACAACTACTGTGGTAACTATGGTTTAGTTAGTTTTAGGTATTTAATTTTTGCATATGAACTGATATTATATATATATATATTTTTGATATTGTATAATTTCATGGTACGTATTTCGTATGCTAAAATAAAGTGTTTAATTTTTAAGACGGCCTTCTTTATTAAGAGTAGCTTGACAATAGAGTGTTCCAAGTGGTGGCAGCGGTGGGATTATATCGATCATGCCTCGGACTAAGCGTCAAGCTAGAGCCATTGATGACACGACAGAAGAGAATACTAGGCCTACCCAACTAGTCTAATTTTGTCTAGTCCTAATCTTGTCTTCAGCCCTGTGGTGGAAGAGAAACGGGGCCAGATCTCCGTTTAAGGAAGTAAAGAGCGGGGATCATTACGCAGCGCTTATAAGTCTATGGACGCACTGGGCTAGGCTAGGAATAAGAGATGAAGCGCTATATAGGAGGTGGGACGAAGAATTACCTACGTGGAAGAAATATGAGAAGTGTTTGAAGCGTTCCCAGGTCGAGGGATAAGATGAAAAATTGGAAGAAATCTGTCCCATGAAGAGACTAGTACCGTTGCTGGGTAGGCAGGCAGCTCAACGCGGTAGTCAAGATTATTATCATTGGAATAATAATAATGTTGATGAAGATATTATTAATACAAAAAAAATAATAACCTCAAAATTTATTACAAGTGTTTAAGATAGCATCAATATATGTACTTCTACACCTCTCCCAAATAAATGAGGAAGAGAGGCAGATAATGATACAGAGGCACTGCCGGTTGTGCGCATTCTCGTGTGAAAGCAACACTTGAAACCCCGCCAAGTGGATATGGGTTTCAGATAATGATGGAATGATGGAAAACATGATTGAAACATACAAAGTTCAAGTGCTTGGCTTTAAGTGTATGTCACACCATTCTATAGTATGTACTCCACATACACACACATACTTGCCACACACATATCTCCTTTTACGATCTATCTAGCCGATAGGGCCGCCGTGCAGTGCTGCCAACTTCAGATCATCAAGATCATCAGATATATTTATATATATACCCACTTCTAAATGATTATATGATTAAATTCTATTCATCCCAATCAAGTATGCTGTGGTAGATTGAATAGTTAATTCTATTAACACTTAACACCTCTAATTTGTAACTTTGATTTTATTGAATTCAATTATCGATTGTGTGTTAATTAAGTATTATTATTCGACTTTACTATGCACATAACCCCCTCTGCCTCCTTTTATTGAGTGCCTTATTATTTACTATTAAATTATTATTAATATTTTTACTTTCTCGTAAGAGGAAATATTGCCATTGTATCCAATTTTCGCCATATTATCACCGGAAATACACCGTTTTGAAGTCCTCTGTAATCAAAAAAAAGCGGTTTTCAGAAATTGGTAGATTTGTGTGCCAAGGGTCAGTGAAATTCGAAATAAAGAAAATTACAGAACTTTAGATTAGATTCTGTGGGGGTATTAGCTCTTCAGCCTGCGCCACCGCGACGCCCAAGGGTCTAATGTGGCACCCCCTAAGTTGGGGATCCCTCTCCAGCCCTGTCCTTTAGTTGAAATTTGGAATCTGTGGAGGCTCCTAGGTGGTCGGTTAAGAGCATCTCCCATCAGAGCACCCTCTCGAGTCCTGTCTGCCTTAATAGACCCAAGAGGGGCCCCTGGCTGAGGCTTGCAAGCGTCAGCTTCTCCTCTCCAAAGAGGCGATGCCTCAGCCATAAAAGCCCCTTGCACTGACATAAAACGTGCAGTGCTGTTTCCTCTTCTTCCTGACAAAACCTACACAAGCTATCCGTTGCCAGACCCATGCGATGCATGTGCTTATTAAGTCTGCTATGGCCAGTGAGAACGCTAACTGCTATCCTTATGGCCACCCGGCCTAATTGGAGTAATTCTGCAGTTAGCCTGGGCGAGTAGCTATGAATGAACGTTTTCGCCTGCCTTTGGCCTGGGGTTTTATCCCACCGAATGGTGGCTTGATCGTCGTGCATCCATGTCCTAATAGATGCACTCCTGAGGCATCTAGCGACGCCATAAAACGGTTCAGGCTCGATAAGGGTTCCAATGGTACCCTCCCGGGCCAAACGATCTGCTGCCTCATTGCCTCTGTGACCCGAATGTCCAGGTACCCAAACCAGGAAAACCTTATTATAGCTACGAATTTCTCTGAGTGTACCTAGGCAATCCTAAACCAGCATTGAGCTGATCTCCCACGAGTCAAGTGCCCGCAGGGCAGCCTGGTTATCCGAATAAATGACGATTCTGGATTATGCACTCCCCGTCTTCTTATTTCGGCGGCGCAGGTGATAATTGCAAATAGCTCCGCCTGAAAAACCGTCGCTAGTCTTCCCAGGCTCACCGAGATGTCACATCTCGGATGTGCCCCGTACGCGCCGGCTCCCACTCCTTCCTCCATCCTAGATCCGTCCGTGTACCCCACAGATTCGTCTGAAATTGGCGGCCCGTTCTTCCATGCCCTCTGTCTAATATCAAGACTTTGAAGGGTTTTTGGAAGTCGTATCTAGGAGTCATTATATCGGAGGTCAGACCTCAAATTGTGTCCGCCTCCAACTCCTCGCATAGTTCCTGGCATTTCCCACTATGGCTGGGATAAGTGGGAGGCTGTCCCTTTTGCAGTCGAGCCACGACTGCCCTAGCAACGCCTTGGACGCAGATGTGGAATGGTGGAAGGTTTAACAGAACCTCCAAGGCTGCAGTGGGTGTAGTCATCATGGCGCACGTCGAATTTGTTTTAGGAAGTTCTGGGGAAGGGTAACGTTAGGACTTTCCTTTAAAGTGTTCGTTTCCTTACGTAGATATGTGTCGTTAATCCATAATATCGAGAAGTCCGAGGAAGACAAAACCATGTCATCTTTGGGCCATATCTTACCATCGGCCTTGTCCTGGAGACCCGCAAATCAATAACTTGGACTAATCCTTCATAAGGATGAATGTAGCTATCCCAAGCTAAACAGACAAAGTCCTTGGGCACCTCAACAGCAAGCAAATGAAGTAGAGAGAGAGAGAGAGAGAGAGAGGTGTCTAATTTGGCCAACCCATTAGATAAGATTAGATTCCATGAGAGTTGGCTAATCAGCCTCGCCACCACGACCTCTATGGCTCTATTGTGACACATACAAACTAGAATTCCTCCCCCAGTCCTGTCAAGCTACTTGCACTCTGGAGAGGGACTCCTGGGTGATCCCAGGGAGCACCCACCATTTAGAGCACTCTCTAGCCCTGTCCGTTTTATAAGATTTAGGAGTGCCGAGAGAGGCCCTTGGGTAAAACTTGCAGGTGTCAGCTTCTCCTCATGAAAGAAGCAAAACCTTAAACGTACAAAGCCCTCACACTGACATAATACTGCAGTGCTGTAAGCCAAACCTTACACCTCCTCATTTCCTGAGATCCCGTATGACCTGGTAGAATACTTATACATATAACCTAGACTAGTAGGACAAATCCATGGAGAAAGACAGCTGTTCTAATCTTCTAGGATATTGTGGCCCTAAAATGTGGAAGTGAAGGCTGCCTGCCTTCAATTCATCCCGAATATTTGTGCAGATACGAAGCTATTTTAAATTAGAGTTGCATACCTTCTCATGTGAAATAAACCAATTTAGATAAACATTAAGATGTTTACAAAAGTGAACGAATTTAAATTGAAGATCAAAAGTATATATGAATGTTGAGGTGATATGACGAGCAACTCGAACTAAATTCCTAAAAAAAAAAATAAGCGCGCTGAATGGTAGGAAACCAAGTTTGCTTAATCATTAATTCAAAATAATTTTCCTAAAGAAATGAAAAAATTCCAATTCAGAGAGATATAGTGAGTAAAAGTCACTGGAATAATAGAGCCAATTCTCTCGAGTGTCATGGGTATTTGTTTGAGTTTTTTTAAAGAACCTAATAGGCAGGTCTAAAGGTGGAACGGAATCAGCCAATCAGATTAAGAAGTTTCTCTTTCTTACTTGCTGGCAATAATACTTACTTGTATTTTACTATTCTCGTCTCCAGAGATTTTGTACTTTTTTTTTTTTAAACTGTGTTAAGACTAATGTAAATTTTATGGTTGTTGTCTCGAAGGAACATGTACTATGTCTTCCCGCGATACTTCTGGGAAGTATTCTGATATTCTAATGATACATGTTTACCAATGAAATGCTATATTGTTAAATAACCCCGATTTTTTTCTAGTAACCTCTCCTGTCGCCCTTTCTCTCTCGGCCCCCCCTCTTACTTCTTAATAAACCTAGGTAGTTTCAGTGTAGAAATGAAAGGAAATTGGCTGTTTTAGTAAAGTCAAAGGGCGAGTATGAAAAACCAGGAGTTTTAGTACGCCCAACAATTTCCAAGTCGTAACATTCCAATCAGGAAATTATTCTCTAAACTAGTGCTAACTTTGAGGATGCAAAGATAGCTTTAGGCACCACCACTTCCCGGATCAATCAAACATTGGCGTTCAATGCAATTAGAAGGATCGCGCATCCTCACTTAGTAGCGCATTGAGCGAACTCGGAGAAAAAAAAAACGAATTTTATTAAATATCGCTTAATATTAGTTCAAGTGCTCTCAAGAAGGGAATAAACAAATACGTCTGTGAGAAATGCATTAAGGGAAATGCTTAATTATTCTGTAATGGAATATGAAAATTTTCGAAATAAAAAATGTAACACATTTAATTAAACATAGGTTTTTTTTTTTTTTAATAGAAAATATAAAATAAATTAAACATTTGTTAAAACTAGATTTACATGGTAGTGATTCGTTTTGAGGTTAGATATCTTCTCAGTGTGCAGGGATTTAGAATGTAAAGAGGGCCTGGTATAGCCTGTTAGAATTGGGCGTAACAGCTTGCCGTTTTTGGCTTAGTTTTTAGTTCGGCAATATTTCGTTCAACTGGTTTTTATTACAATTAAATTTCATTATTTTTATTAATACCAATTAAATTAATAATTAATTATTAATGATGTTTTAAGCAAAATTATTGTTAAGTAAAAACTAATTTTGAGAAATCTAATCAAAACAGTTAATTATAATAATAATAATTGACATTTAATTATTATTGTTACTATTTAAACATAGACAAAGTTAAATATGTATGCTAAAAAGAGGACACTATAATAAATAGTAATAATAATAATAATATTCGAAGTAATTGGAAGTAATACGGTAATATGAGTTGTGTGGTGTGGGGGGTTAGTGGCACGAATATTACTTCATAGTTAATTTCATTAACACACCCAACTCGTCGTCCCCATATACTTAATAATAAAGTTAATTATTTTAAATACATGATAAAACATGATACAGTCACAGCGTGTTAATAGCCTAGAACTTAAATTAACCTTCTCCGCTATATAACCGCTATCCATATAGTCTGATGTTCATATTCTCTACAAAACCTTATGAAATGTAATAAAATTATTTTAATTATCCCCTCATTTCCCTTCTTTCCCACCCCCACTAACACCGTTTAACAACTATTTACTACCAAGAAAATTATTAAATCGTTTTATATTATGTCCAAATTTTATTACTAATCATAAAATTTTCTTGTCATATTAACTTAAAATATACATACTTTTACTATTATTACTTTGGTCTTAATTATATTCAAAAAATCTTGTGCAAAGTGATTGGGTTGTTGATATTGACTTTAATTTAAAACTTTATTTTTAGTTTTATGAACTCCCCGCTCCCTCCCCAACAAAAGTGATGTTAGTGATTTCACCTATAATCTGTGAATTAATTATACTACCGGTCCTATTAGACTCTGAAACTTGAAATTCTAGCACTGCTTCTAATATTCCTTAATACATTCTATAATTTATTGTGCATTGATGTGGCTGTTGAGGAGGGAAAATCGGCAGCTTCTCCAAAAAAAAAAAAAATCAATTTTCCTGATTTTCGAATAAAAGTGACTATGCCTAATATGGAAGGGAGCAGGAAGTTTATAAAAAATAGTTGAAGCCATTTTAGAGAAGTATCGCGCATGACTTTTTAAAATTTGTTTTTTGTTTATAAAATTTATTATTTTCCCTTACTCCTGTAAGAGGAAGTATTGTAATCGTGTAAATTTTCGATATCGAGTTTTCACCGGAAATATCCGTTCTGAGTCCAAAAAAGTGGTTTTTAGCAAATGGTTTTTAGTGTGTGTGTGTGTGTAAGTATGTGAACAGCATAGCTCAAAAACGAAAAACCGTAGAAAGTTGAAGCTTGATTAAGTTTAGGTTTCACCATGGCATCTGACAGTGGGTCATCTGTCAAAATTCCTCAACCGGAAGTACGCACCACTTTACTGTTTGTTTTTTTACTTTTTTGCGTTTTTCTCAAAAATGGCTCCAACGATTTTCTTCATACATTGTATATGAATTACACATACAAAGAGCTACAACTTTTATTTGAAATGTTTCTCTGGGGAAATTCATTTAAGAGCTAAAGTTTTTCTCTAAAGTGCTACCATAGTTGATTATACAATTCTACCATCCAAACAAAATTAATTAGAAATAAGTAGATGGCCAAAATTCCGAGTTTCAACAAAATTTGTAAACCGGAAGAGCGCTTTTACTGGACAGTTTTTTCTGTTTTCGACGAATTTCATTAAATTTGGTACACCAATGTATCAAATTTGTCAATTATAATTTTGAGAACTGGAGTAAGAGAAAGTTGTGTGAGTGTTTCACACCAGATATTTTTTTTTTAAACTTGGATATTTTTTTTGGTCATGTGGTTTATTTTTGGCTGGCCCAGATGGCAGGCCGAAGTCGGAAGTGTTTACATTGCAATCCAAAAGATAACGCCAAATCATTGCACAAGCTCAAATTTATCATTTGAAATGTAACGTGAGGTTAACCGATTTTATTTAAATTTTGGCATCGTACCAAAGCTTCAAATCTTATACAGATGGTAGAACAACACATTGTACAGAAGTGGTCATCTAAGGGGAAACAGAGCTACTGTTTCCTTAGAAATCCCCGATAATCAATTTTCCCGGGAAAATGTTTCTAGTAAAAGTGATAGGCATGATTGTATGTAGATGATAAAGTATACAAGAAAAATCATTGGAATCTTTTTCGAAAAAATTGCGAGAAAAAACCATTCAGTAAAGTGGCACTTCCGGTTGATGGATTTTGCCCGAAACCTTGCGGTGGTAATATACCTAAACAGGATACCAAGTTTGAGCTGGCCGTGATATTTCGTTTTGAGATATTTTGTTCACAAACAGTGATTGGCTAAAAATAAATTTTTCTTACTCAAAACATGTGAAAAATCAATTTCGAAAATATGTTCGCAACTTCCTCTTGGAGGAGTACGAGAAAGTGAACATTTTTGCCGCATAGGGCGAAAACTTAGCCGCCAAAATGATAGGATAAATGCACACAACTCTAAAAAAAACACAGGAAGTAATTGGTTAGATTTTTAAAGAGGCCGTCATGCAAGTTCCGTCATGTTTTTTTGGTGGGGACTGAGCTGTCAAGCGACAACAGAAATCCATTTTTATGAAAATGGTGTCAAAACGTGCGTGTATAATTACTAAGAGGATCTACATCAAAGCCTTTTTTCTTTTTTGCAAATACTCATTTGGTGAATTAGCAAGATTCTTGGCTGGCACTTGTGGACGTTCTCAAGTTTATTAGTGCTGCAGCAGATTCGCGGCCCTCAGGAAGCCCAGAGCGCAATCCTTCTGGAATACAGTAAATCTGGTCATATTTTGGAATTAAGATAGTTTAAAGATTAAAGACGACATTTCCATATTGAACAGCCTATTAATGCGGGCAACTCGCAATTTTCCACTGGGAATCAAACTCTGTGTAATCTATCGACAATTGTCCAAGGAAGCTTAAAGCGTTCATTAAGGTTATAGCTGGACATTTTGAATAATTTTTATATTATTAGTATTGTTTTTGAGGACCTAAATAAAAGTTTCGTTTCATTACAAGTTGATGAGTTTTATCTATTATTTTTAACTGGACCCAGTAATCATAACAGCACTAGACATATATATATATACGCTCACATTTACTGATTTTAGTTTATAGGCGATTGCATTCTATAGGTTCTTTCATCCATACGTCGCCGTGGATTTGGTTTTATAACTGCTCCTGCTACAAATTTAACACTCAGTATCAAAGAAAATGCTAGTCTAAAACTTAAACCAACAACCATTCTAATGTAGCGGCAAAAATATACATTTTTATACAAAAATCACGGACGCTGTTTCCAACCCAAAGAGCCTCAATGAAATTTTGTAACTTTCATTTTGTACGCATTGCCAACGTGATTTTTCCGATTCTAGGATCATAAGAGATTTATTCGTTGCAATTGTACTTAATATAAAGGTTGAATGAAATATTTTAGGGAAACTTAAAAGGAAATGAAAATAAAGAAAAATAACTAATTAAGATTTACCAAAGTAGAGTTTCTTCTTTAGGAGAGGCTTTCGATATTTAGCAGTTCACATTCGCAGCTTGAGACAAGTTTCTTTGATGACCTGTAATCCGATGAACAATCCATTCAGAAGATATTCCAGAAAACAAAAATTCTGCTTCTTTCAATCCTTTCTTGCCAGGGATTGCATTTTCTCCAAAGTCATTCGATTTTCTATAAAAAATAAAATTATCACTGAAACAAATTAGTAAATTATTTCAAAACTCTTAGGACTTGCATGTTTCATGAAAATATTTAGTTTCTCTGATGAAATGGTTATGTTATCACTACCCTACAACAGCGCCACTGTTATACGCTTCATATCTTTACTATGTTCAGCATCACTGATGCTATGTACTGCGCATCTGACATGTTTTGAGGGAACTCCAACGCTGCCAATATAAACAGTGATATCTTCGCACCAAAATACCAAGCATTATTGTATAAATAAAGGTCAGTTCGATGTCTAAATTGGTCTATAATAAGTAAGTGTTTCAACAAACAATCTTTATCTTTAAAGATGGTGTAAATCTTAATACAACCTTCAAGAATCATATATTAGTCTCTTAACAGTTTCCAACGAGACAAACCAATCTATAAACAGTTATTAAGAAGTTTAACCATAAGTCCTAATACAGTAAAGATCAATTAGTTATGAGCTCACCAGTCTCGAAATCAAGAAGTTGATTTCGGCCAACGTTTTCTCTAGTTACTCACTCAACTCCACTCTTAATCGATTAAATATACAAATAATATAGATTGTGAGTAATAAGTGAATGAAGAACTTCTCTCTTTTCTTCATCATCCGAACAACCAATTCCCATCATCGCATTTTATTTTTTCAGGGTAATTGAAGTAAGCGTGAGGAATTTCTGATGATTCATATCATGAATTAATATCGAAAATAATGAGAAGATCCCGAAAACTAAAGTCTTTCTGGATCGAAATTGCGCAATTTTATGGCTCAAATTAAAAAAAAATACTATTTTGCAATTTTTATGTAATTTAGTTGATTTTTTTTTTTTTGCCTTCAACAGCTGGCTCTAATATAAGAATAATTTATATTATTTGGTTATATTTATTTATTTACGATGTTATCATTTGACTATAATTAATCTTTTTTTTGTTTACGTAAAACAGTTGGTACCGCTGGTGAACAAAATTTGATTCAGCTGTTTTGTTTTTTGTTCACTTCAGATGTTAAATTTAAACACCTGTTTAGTGAGTTAATAATAATTATTAAATGTTGAATATGTTCAGAAAATTGTCTAGATGTATCCTATTTATAATTAATATAGTTATATTTAACAACCTTATTAAATAATGTTTTACCTTACAAGAGGTAGAAAGAGTAACCCTCTGTTTGGCAGGCTATCACCAAACAGTATGACAAATGTACTAATAATGATATACAGAGAGGGGAAAACACACCGTCTGGGCGGCCAGATGACCGCTGGTCACGCCACTCTCCTGACCTCTTGCACACCATTACATTCATTCCAATAACCTTTGACCCCTACCACAAAGTTCCTAGTCTTCTACCTTGTCTAGTATTTCAACTTGTTTTTACTTCCTCATTTTAGTTTATAAACACTTTGTTTTATAAAAGTGGTTTTAAATTAAATTAAGTATTGCGAGTGTTGCAATCAAAACTGCACTAAATTTATGAAAGTGAGTTTCAAAATGAATTTTTAAGGTTCTGAATGTTATTTACAGGTTCTCGTTGTTGTTTTTTTTTTGGCCGAAATTCCAATTTGATGAAATTCGTTTAAACGGAAGTGCAATGTTAGCGAATAGATATCTGAGGTTTTAGTGAAAAGGGCCGCAAAAATTTTCTTTAAACTTGGAATGTTAATTGCACGTACATAATCTTATCACTTTTATTTGAAATGTACTTCCGGAAAAATGGATTTAGGAAGAAGTCCTGAGTATCTGTGACGGTAGGCTTCCCTCTTAACTGATTGTTAGTTTATATTGGTTTCATTAATTTTGTTTTATTGATAGAATCGCTACGTGATGGTCTTACAATGTGGTCACGTGCGATTTATATATATATATATATATATATACCATTGCAGGGACAGAAATTCTTGGGATTATTATTATTATTTGTCTGTGGGGAGGGACCAAACCCTACCTATCCAAAGCCCCACTGGGCCCATATAGCTACCCTAAGAAAAACAACAAACCAAGTCTAGAACAAATATCCAGACAGGGATCTAATCCATCTAAGATTCACCGCAGTCCGAATAAATCGGACAATAACCTTAGGGGGAAATAGCCTAAGCTCTTCCACAAACATCCTATTCCGACCAAAGGTCCTAAACCTAATTTCCTCACAACCCAGGCAATCAGTCATAAGAGAGATGGGTGTTTCCTCCTCTATCTCACACACTGTACAAAGTGGATCCGGGATGAGCCCCATTATGTAGAGATGTCTCCTTAAACCACAATGCCCAGTAAGAGGTCCAACAAGATGCCTGAGAGAGCTCCGTGAAAAACACAGCAACGTCTCACTAATGGCCTTGTCCGGACCCCCGATGAGCATTTTGGACTGCCGAAAACCAACTGAGCTCATCCATAAGGATGAATGCTGTGAAGCTGTCCATGTCTGGAAGCCTGACAGACATGTGCCAGAAGACACGCCAGCAGGCTCGGGACCAATGAAAGGAAGAGAGGCGCCTAATTTGGCAAACCTATCCACCTCCTCATTCCCAAAAATTCCCATGTGACATGGCACCCAGACTAGAAGCACATCCTTCAGAGAAGAAAGCTCTTCCAGGCTTTTAGAACATTCTAACACCAACCTGGAAGTGAAGATACATGAACTCAGCGCCGCTTGGCTGTCCGAGCAGATACAAACACCTTTTAAGTTAGTGTTACGTACCCTCTCATCCAAAACATAACACAGAATAGCATAAACCTCAGTCTGGAAGACCGTGGTCCATTCAACAAGAGATACTGTCAAATGATCTCCGGTCTCAAAATAGACCGCAGCTCCAGACCTACCATCCCATTCTGGAACCGTCCGTGTAACACCGGAAGTAATTATCAGGTATCACCCTAGACGGACCTAATCTTGACCAATCTTCCCTCAATGATAATCTTCCTTGACAATTAGATAGCTCTCTCTGAACCAACAGTAAAACCAATTTTTTCAGAAACTTTTTTTAAATGAAAGTAATACAAAATATTCCTGTATCATACGTGTGCCATTATTTAGGGAAATGCCCTGTTTTACAGGAATATAGAATTAGGTGGCTGGGGTATAAGTACAGGCTGTTCCTTATAAGTGAATACAATACTTAGAATTTTTTTTTTTTTTTTTTTTTTAATTCAAAATATTATGTGTATATTTCCTCTCTAATTACAACAGGATTAGTTTACTTTTTCTTTGTTTTACTTTAGTAAGTAAGTTATTTTTTCACTAGTTTGTAAGATGAACTCTAGGCTGACTGACGGTATACAATCATGCCTATCAAAGCGATTAGTTTATTGTTTGTATTTCTATTTTCTTTTTTTAAAATATGTAATAAAGCTTTCTATTCTATACCATTTTCGAAAATCCACTTTTTTGTACTCAGGGGACCTCAAAATGGATATTTCCGATGAAAATTCGATATTGAAAATTTGACACTATTACAATACTTCCGCCTACTAGGAATAAGAGAATGTAAAAATTCGGGAAGCTCTCACACAAATGTCTCTTACTACAGATTATAAAACTAACAGATTTTTTTTTTTAAACTTGGATATTTACTTTCACTTAGTCCTACCATAAATACAGAAATGTTAAGGGGAAAGTGAAAATTTATTTTTTCGATTAATGGATTTTTTTTCAAATTTGACAATTTTTTTAACTATATAGAGAACAAATACAGCCGGCAGTGCTCTGATCAATCGATATTATGAGAAGTCTAAAGTATAGGAAAGTTTGAAATTATGGGGGGGCGGGCGTTTTCGAGCAAATGGCCACAACCTGATAAAAAAAAACCTAATAAACTTGCTCTTCATATCGGATCCGATAGTAGGGCCTAAACAGAATTTCGAGTTTGAGCTTACTATGGGTTTTAATTCATGTTTTATTCAGAAGTATACTCACTATACGCTATATGCATTTTTCATTTATTCATAGTTCATACTTTTTTTATATCTAAAAAAAATATCGAAAACTTGACAGGAATGCAATACCATCTCTTACTAGGAGTAAGTGAAAGTAATATGTTTTTATCCGACGTAGTATGCATACATATTAGTTTAGTTCCTGACCGGTTTCGGATTTTCATCCATCGTCAGAGCAAATTCACCAAGTTCGTGTAGAGAGTTCACTTCAACGTCATACATACACACAGTCACACACACACATATATTTATATTAGATATATATATATAGATATATATATAGTATATATATTACACTGGTTGTGTGTTGTATTAACAAAATTAACTCAAAAACAGCAAGTGTGTCTACAGAAACATTTCGTTGAAGGACTCCTCCTACAAGAACTTAGTGAAAATTTGCTCTGACGATGGTTGAAAATCCGAAACCGGTCAGGAACTAAACTAATATGCATGCTAAGACGGATAAAATACCGGATGTTATCCAGCATTGCGGACTCAATCACATTTTCAATAATATGTTTTTATTTTAATAATTTGAAAAAACGCAACCCTTATCTTTTATAGCAATAAGAAGAAAATAAAAATCATAATTTTTGTGCTTGCTGACTAGATCCATGTCAATAGCTGACCAGAGTACTTCCAAATATATATTTATAAATATTTGAAAAACAAAGAAAGATAATAATCACTTTACACTTACTTTTAACACCTGGTCCACTCTAATAAGTGTTTTATCCTCTTCCGGTATTGCTTCCATAAATGTTTCCAATTTATCCTCTCTTAAAAAGCCAGCTTTATCAGCAATTTTTTCAAATATAATTCGCATTAACCTTTGTCTCCTTTCAGCCTCTTCCGGTGTTAGTTCTTCTTGTATAGCTTTTTTAAAAAGTTCCATTTTTTTATCTCTTTCCGGATCACTTCGGGTCATTTCTTAAAACAATAATAATACGATGATAATAATAATAATAAGAAAGATGTACGTTCCATTTTCAAAGTTCAAAACAAATGCAAAATTATAATTTGCATTGATTAATCATATTTACAAATGAATGTTTGAAAACACTGAAAATAAGATATTCTCTGAGATAAATTGGATAACAGAATAAAAAATTGTGCCAATTTTTCCAACATTAAATTGCTGAAAATATGTCCCTCCTTTCAAGGAACAAGAAACTGAAATTACAAAAAGCCACCGATAAGGCTGATAGTGACATATGTTGCAAGCGTTATTAAATGGCGAAGACATTGTTACCTTTGTTATTGTAACAGAATTTAATGACTGAACGATATTGAAAGAATCCAGAGCATAGTAGAATGCTTGATAATAAAATGTCAGTGATTAGGAAAGAAGGACAATATAAAAAAAGGTGGCTGCAAGATGTTGAGAATGATTTAAAGATTGTGGGAGTGGCAACTGGAAGATGAAGGTGAAAAGCAGAGATGAGAGCAGAAGCAGAGAGGAAGTTTGTTAGGGAAGCTCACTTCTTGGTTGAAGAAATGTTTAGTAAGTATGACTAGAAAAGAAGATCAAGTTCTATCGTAAAGAAACGTAAGTCAAGTGCAAACATAAAAAACAATTAGACATCAACTACTGTTCTATTTGAGAATTTATTTAAAATTTGTTCTTCTCCTTTCTCAACTCATATTCTTAGTTACTTATATTTTTTCTTTTCTTTTTTTTTTTTTTTGCGCCTTGCGCGCTACCTACCTTGGCCAATACTTATATGATTTTTTCCAATACATAATTCATTACCTATAGCAACAATACTTTTAGCACTTATGTAAGAAGGTAGTATCTCTTTAGAAAATGATGTACATTCCGGTTCTTTCCATGGTATACACAACTGCTGTTCATAAAATAACCTTTCTATTTTTAAAATCTGTAAAAAATAAATAATATTAACAAATTAAAGTACTTAATCTTGGTTTTCTAAATAATTTTTTTCTCTACTTGTGGCTATAAGATCCACAAATACAAGCTTCATTCAATAACTAACGAGACAAATCGCTGTACCTCAGAAACGGTTTGTTTAATCAATCAATAGTTTCAGTGCATCAAATTGGCATCCTTGTACTTAAGTTTCTCATCAGCTGTTCGAGAGTATTTGGTAAGCATAACCTCAAATGTATTCAGTTAAGAATGGCAAGTCCGCTCGAGCATTGCACCTCGGGAGAACAATGCTCAGTGATTAGATTTTTAGTTGCCGAGGGTAGTGCGAAAGTTCAACAATCCACGAAAGAATGTTGAAAGTGTACGGGAATAATTGTTTGAACCGTAGAACAGTTTAAAAGTGGCCATGTAAGTGTCTGTGACGAGCAACGAAGTGGACGACCGGTTGAAGTTGCAACTTCCTCCCTCCAATCTCGCATTAACGCGTTAATTTAGGACAACAGGCGTATTGCTGTTGAAATGAAAGGTGAAGAAGTGCATGCGAGTGTTGGAGCTGGGCATAACATGTTAGTTATTCAGAATAACCTGCAGTACAAGAAAACAACTTACATAGTAGAAAGACAACTTACGGACGCCCACAAGGAAACCAGATTTCAAATCAGTCAACAGTTGAAAGAACGATGTTTACTTGAAAAAGAATTTTTCAATAGAATTGTAACATGTGATGAAACATGGATACACCATTTTGAGCCGGAGTCCAAACGTCAAAGCCATGAGTGGAGGGATACGGGTTCTCCCACTCGAAAGAAATTCAAGACCCAGCCGTCTGCAGGTAAAGTCATGCTTACTGTATTCTGGGATTCGCGGAAGCCTATTTATTGTGACTACCTCGAAGATCAACGAACCATCAACAACGAGTATTACAGTGATATGCTCACAAACAAAGTAAGACCTGCCATTCGAACGAAACGTCGTGGACTTTTGACTAAAGGCGTGATTTTGCTTCTGACAACTCGTGCCCATACACGGCACAGTTAACTCAAAAAACACTTCAAAAATTTGTGTGGGAGATCCACCCCGTCCAACGGACTTCCATTTGTTTGTACCCCTTAAAGAGGCTCTACGTGGGAAACATTTACAATCCAATGAAGAAGTTAAAAATCAGGTGCAAAAGTGGCTTCGAGATTTTATGCTCCAAAGAATTTTATGCCAGAGGCATACACAAGTTAGAAGAACGATGGGACTAGTCTATAAATATTGCTGGGGACTATGTTGAAAAGTAATCAAAGTTTTGTATCGATTAAATAAATCATTTTTGAGCTACAGTGATTTGTCTCGTTACTTATTGAATGACTCTCGTACATGTCCAGACTTACAGTTTAATTAGAAAAAAGTAACCAAAAAAGAAAACAATAAGTTAAAAAAAAGTGATGTAAATTCAAATTAATAAGGTTTCTAACATTTTTTATTAAATCATCTGCTATTTTTTGGTTATAATCCCATAGTTGGAAATATTTTTTATAATTAGCTTGTGCTAAACCATCAGCCCTCTTATCAATAACAGTTATTTCTCTTGCATAGTACTTCAATTCAGTTTTTAGTTTGCTCAATTTTGCTTCTAAACGTTTCTTCTCATTTTGTATATCATTTTTTAATTTATCTAACTTGTCTTTTAGGCTGAAAACATTAATTATATTATTATTAAAACATTAATTATATTAATTATTATACAGAATTGAATTTGTGAAATGTACCATTTTTTGGAAAAAGAATTTTGGAAACAAGAAATTAAAAAAATATATATATATTTCATGTGCCTGTTTAAAACCATCTCTATAAAAAAAATGAAAATCAGAGTCTCCAGTTTATAGAGCTTGTAATAAGTATGATATATTAAATGTGTGATGATTGAAGGACGATACTATATTCTTCTTACAGTTAACAGATGACCAAGCTATAGTTATTTAAGATCAAGAGACCGGTGCTTAAATTATGAATTTATTACAAAAGGATTATTCCGCATAATTATTTATTTTGCTCCACATTAATTATAATTCTTTATTCTCCTCTTGCAAGGAGGGACAATTCCAGCAATAATCAGTAATGTTGGAAAAAGCTGAATGGATATTAGAGATTAATTTCAATAAGAGTGAGTATTTGGTGGTAGGATACTCGCGAAGTGAAGGGGATCTTTGTCTTTAGGAAAACTGAAAAATTAACATGTTAAATAACTGGAATCATTGTTCCATTAAAACTGCTATAAGGATATAGAGTTTCGAATCCAGGGTGATCGAAGAGTCAACTCGTATGCTTAATTCGGTACTGTATAGTTCCCAAAAATCAATCGGCAGAGAAATAAGCAAACTTACAAGGCGGGAACTGCTATATGGCTGTGAAACCAACGAACAAAAAAAAATAAGTAAGCGCGAAGTTTACATGTATCCAAAATGGATTTATTGGCGTACTCAAGAAGTTGGAACACCTAGATAAGGAGAACAGCAGAAGCCAAGTTCAGTAGGCGCCTACACGTACTGTAACTTACCTAAATCATTTATGTCCCATTCACAACAATCATCAATATCCCATTCATTCATACTTTCCACTATAAAAATTATACTGCTTATAAATTTATAAATATTACCTTTTCTTTGTATTGTTTCTTGATTTTTATTTATTTATTTTAACATAATTCTATATATGATAAAAATTTTACAGCTAAACATTATTTCTCTTCAAGTTAATAAAAATTATCTGGAATCATTTCTCAGACTAAACAATAATGATGTAGCTTTAATTTCGGAAAGGTTAAAAAAAACAAAAAAAAAAAAAATTATTCTCTGTTTTTAGTTGCTCTGTTTTTAAGAGCAGACAGAAATAAAGAGTGGCGGCATCTTAATAAAAAAAATAATATAGAATTCAAAACAATAATTTTCATTCAAAATTTAAACTTGTGGAATTAGGTAGGTGTAAGATCTAAATTTAGAAATTGTATCGATATGTTGTGCACCGGACAAAACTGGCCGTTTACAAGTCTACATTCCTCCCAATCCTCACATACTCGAGTGAATCTTGGACATTGACCAGCAAACACAAATCAATGATCCAAGCCGCTGAGATGAGGTATCTTCGGAAAGTGGAGGGAAAATCCAGAAGAGATAGAGTCCGCAATGTGACCATAAGATCTAACCTCGAGGTAAGGCCTGCCATAGAAACAATAGAGCAGAATAGGCTAAGATGGTTTGGTCACATACTACGTATGGAACCTAGCCGCACTGCCAGTTGCTCTTACCAAGCTAGAGTAGAGGGCAGGGAGGAAGAGGAAAGCCGAGGGAAGACGGGGTAAAGGAGGCATTCTTGAGAAGAAGGCTAGATTGGGGTGGGAGAAAACATCTCACCCAGGATAGAGACAATTGGAAAAAGCTCTATAAAGGACCTCCTCACACTGCTTAGGCGGTAGAGAGGGTAACGATGATGATGATGATGATGATGATGTTGTGCACCTGGGCATAAAACTGATACTGATTACTAGACATTCTTGATAAGAGCTGTTAAACCTCTTATGTTGATCTGCGGAGACTTAAACTCAGATGTTCCTACGATAACACCGAAAGTCAAAATTTCATAGGAGTCTTTGTAGTTCAAATAATGTGACCTAATGTGAATAATAAAGGACCTACACTATACAAAGACATGACCGACGGACCTTCCGCAGTTGATCTCTCTGATTTTCTCCATCTCTCGTACCTTGAACTGAATGGGAGGATTTAGATAAACTTTTTGGATCAGATTACACAGGGCATCCTTTTATCACCATGTATAAACATGTACAGCCTGATTATCATCATAATAAGCATGATAGTAGAAGATGACTAATGCAGTCAGTGAAAGTAAAAACTTCTTGATAGAATAATAATTTAGTGCTAATCAATGTGGATTAATAAATACTTACTCACTGAGTTTATGTAACATTTGTTTTCTTGAAGCTCTATTTTCTTCTTCTCGTTTTTGAAGTAAAATGTAATTATATTTTAGCTTTTGTGCATTCAAATCACATATTCCACGCATTTCTTCCACTTTCATAGTTAATTCCTAAAAAATTTAAAAATTTGTATGGTTCACTTTAAGAAGATAGTCAATAATAGTTTTTAATTAAGTAAGGACGCATTTCCTAAATATTATTTATTAAATATTGGCGTTTAAACGGATCTGCAGAGGCTCAGGGAATTCTGAAGAAGTATAATGAAACTTATTGCCACTATACCTTAATTTGTGGAATGAAAGGAATGCTTGCTTCCAGATATGTATGTATGAAGCCTTTATCGAAATTTCAATCAAATGTTTTAATTTTTATCGAATATGCAATTCCACGAAAGATTTTTACTTTCTCCTAATACAGTATAAGACAATAACAAGATCGTGTCAAATTTTCGAAATATAGTTTTCACTGGAAATAAATGTATTGATATCCTTCAATTTCGAAAAAAGTGTATGTTATATTATGTGTGCATTTTTGGGAGAAATATGGAATAGCATTACTGTTTATTTGATTTAGTCATGGAATATTTGGGTGTTTAAAATTTATAAGTCAGAGAATAGTAATCTATCTGACAAGTGAATAAAGTGGTACTTTTCGCACAGAAGTGCAGGGTTGCCCATAAATACAGATACATACAAACACATATACAAGTGAGTGTGGCAACCAGTGTTTTAAACCACACTAAAGAGCAAGTAAAACAAGCAGTACATAATAAGCACGAGGATGCTTTTTTTTTTTTGTGAAAAGGGAAGGTTACATTCAGATTGGTTGTAGAACGTTTGAGTTCTATTATATAATTAATGTTTGGTTGTTTATCGGCCGTTAAGAGTATATATTATTGAAATTCGTGAGGTTCAGCCAGAAGTAAAAACAAGATTAATTCCTGCCAACGTTTCGATAAATTTATTATCCTTTTTTAAAGGCGAAAATGTACCTATTCTGAAGATGAAGTAAGTTATGTAAAGATGTCATCATGTTAAAATGAGATGGGAAATCGAATTCAATACCACAATACACCTTAGCTTTGCGGTCCGCACCGCTAACCATTCAGCTATTGCGGCGCTTTTTTTATAGGCTTCGCATTCTAACAGGTTTTCCCGTGAGGCATTGTATGTATATTCAGGCAACACCTGAAGAAGTTGAGCGCGGAACACGATAGCATCTGCAGATTCTGTGAGGGAGATGGGAATCCAGTCACACTTCCTAACGAACTGCGGCGCTTTTTCATCCAAGAAAATTTGGAAGCCTCGATAGTTGGAAGAAGATTACCCTGCTTAGAACCTTCCCAGAGTTCCTGAGATTTATTCCCCAAAAACTTAGTTTTCTTAGATAATAAGAGTTTTGCTTACAGTAGCTCAAATGATAAAGAATTTTCTCCTACACTTTAAGGTTTGGAGATTTCAAGAAATCAATCATATTATTATATAATTAAAACCAACGCACATCGTAAATGTAATAAATATTAAACTTACCCTCTTTTTTTTAAAATATTCAATCGTCATTTCACGTAATGATTCTTGACATTCTAATATGAAATTGTCTAATTTTTCTTCATGTTGTTCCATGAGTTGAAATCTTTGTTCTATAATTTCATGTTCAATTTCATTTTTCTCTTCAATAAATTTATCCCATTTGGCTCTATTTAACGCTAATCGATCTTCTTTTTCCTTAGCATTAACAGCCTGAAAAAAAATAAATAGTTTAAATATTGCCTTCACTTCAATTTTCTCCAGTTATTATTTATTTATTTTTAAATTTTACTGATATTTACAACTGCAAAAGTAAAATTGCAGAAAGTAAATTAAATCAGAATGTTTGGATTGCAATGTGGATTGCAAAAGTCACCCATTGATGATGACCATGATACCCTACTAACTGTACCCTACTCAACTAACTGTTGATATAACGTGATTATGAAGCCATTTTCATTTCATCCCTTTCTGTGTTATCGGGAATATCGTTTGAGGAGAGCTGATGGATTAGCAGTTATGGATGAGTAGAATTTAAGGAAAAACGTTATCGAAGGGAACATTTAGGTCATTATAAATAGTAAAGTTAGCAACATAGGTTGCGTTGACAATTTTTCGAAGTTGGGGCTGAAAAGACTAGATACGATGGTTGGGGAACACTTGGTTTCCCCATATTTCAATATCTCAAGACCATACAGATCTTTATAGTATTAGATAAAGAAGGCTTGAAATGAAGTTTTGAAAGGAGATCGTCTCTCTAATAGCTATAAGAATTATCTGAATCGTCTATTTATTTCGAATCTTTGAGTCCAGTATCTGGGAATTCCAGAACAATGTTTGGCTAGATGAAAACCCAGGTAAGGTAAATAGTCTATGAAGAGATTATAGTGTGGTTAATGTGGATTCATGACTGGAAAATTCTGCCTAGAGTAAATATGATTTACTTATTTTTTTGTGGGTTAACTTTTATTTTCTACTGGAGGATCCAAGGTTCAAGTTTTAAGGATATGTATCTGTTGAAAGCGATTAGCATTCAGCAGTTCAGGGTAAGGGAAAGGATTGTAATATCATATGCGAAGGTATTTATAATTGTATTTGATATTCTGGGAAGTCTGGTGTGTATAAGGAGTAGAAGGGTCAAAGTAAACTGCTTTAAGGAACTTTAGCGGTTACAGGAAGTATAGACGATATAGTGGTACCGTGGCTAACTTGGGAATACCTGTCAGTAAAATATGATTATAGAATTAGTAGTAATTATGAAAAAGAAATCCCTTAAGTTTAAATAATAAGCCCTCTTGCTAACTCCATCAAACGCTTTTGTAATGTCAAAAAGGATACTCGGGTAGTATAGCTTCCGCTCAAGAGAAGAAGTGAAGGTGTCCACAGCTAGATGTCAGTGTGTCGTAGAATGGTGTGAACGAAAACCAAAATGAAGATTCGAAATGAGGTTGTGGGCTCTATGACAGGATTAATCGCTTCAAGAGTAGTTATAGGGAGCAAACTAATTGATCGACATTTATAACTAGTCGATTAACATTTATAAAAGATTTCCAAAATATCTTACTTCTTATTGAAGTTTCTTGTCGTAAATAATTAACCTTTTTACTATCAAATTACGCCTCGACTTGGCTATGCTTTCTAGCTCGAATTTTAGTTTAAATGTAAAACTTTATCATTAATCAAAAAACTTTTATAAGTTCTTATAACCATGCTTACCTCTATAAGCTCTAACTCCTTTCTATAAGCAACAGTAATAACGTTAAGTTGTTCATCAATACGATCTATTAAAATATTAACCTCATTTTCATGTTTTGTTAAATCTTCTAAAAAAAGATTATCTGTCTGTTTTATGATTTTTTTTAATTTGTCAATAACAGCATCCTTTCTTTCAAGCAGAGCCACACATTTATCTAGTTAAATAAACAAAAATAATTATAATTCATATAAATTAAAATTCTGTTATCAAAATGGGTCATGGAGCGAAAGAGATAATAGTAATCAGGGGGTGCTAAATCTGGGCTGTAAGCTGCGTGAGGGAGAAGCCCAAAAATCAAATCTTCGACGTTTGCTGCTTTGCGTTGTCTTGTTGAAGGAGTACACTTTTTCAATTAACTCAATAGGAATATTTTGCAGCCAAAACGGAGTGTACGCGTACTAGCTGAGTAAAATAGAGTCTGAATGTAATCGCACGACCATCAGGAACTAGCTCAAAATGAATGATGCCCTCGTAGATCGACCACATGCACAGCATAACATTTATCTCAAATCATTCTCTTCAGATGACGGTAGAGCTGGTTAGCCTGGTCTAATGCTGATGGGCTGAAATAAATCCACTTTTCATCGTAAGTTGTAATAATTCTTGTGATGGTTGGTTCCGCAGAGCTAGAAAGCATCATAGACATTTTCCGTGATAGCCTGCTTCATTTTGTGGTCATCGACCGGTTTCGGACGTTCGGCCATTTTCAGGATGCGCTTGTCAGACAGTGTGATAACACAGACTTGCACAGAGCAAATTCAGTTTACATACACATTTTCACATACAGTGTGAAAATTAAATTTGCTCTGTGCAAGTATGTGTTATCACCCTGTGGCAAACGCATCCTGAAGATGAGCGAACGCCCGAAACCGGTCGATGACCACAAAATGAAGCAGGCTATCGCGAAAAATGTCTGTAATTATAATAATTCGTTTGATGAAACGAAAATCACTCCGGATTTGAATAAGGACCTTACAGACTTCAACTTGGCGAGCGGCTTGTTGTACCACTACCTGGGTCAGTGCCCCAGTTTCACTAATACGAGGCTCCACATATCTGGGAGGTGAACACTCTCCAGGGAAAGGTTGGAGTTGGAGATTAAGGCGTAGCGACTCTATTCACGAGCCACTTCATTCGCGACTTTGCTAGTCACTTGTTTGAAATGAAATAGTATGAAAATGGAAGCCTGGCTGAAGAAACAACTGCGCTCGCCTATTTGTGTCTTAACAGAAAAAAAAACAGAGGAAAAGAAGATTTTGGATCCAACCGATTCTACAAGAGAAAACGTCCCAACGTTTATTATATTCAGTGTACTCACGTTTGAGAGAAGATAAAGTCAAATATTTCAATTTTTGTAGAATGTCTGTCTATTCCCCATTTGATAAACTTGTTGCCATTTTACAAGAAAATTTAATACCGCGATTCCCATAATCATTATTGGTCATGTACCATATTGCAGGACCCTTTTCAATTTCAAAAATAAAATTTTCAATGTCGAGTTCTTCCCGACCAAAGGAAAAAATCCGCGCTACACAGCTGTCCGTGTGATGGCACCGTACTAAATACACTTGTTGACTATATGGCTGGCTAGTGGCTCACCGATTCGCGGAGTGTTTGTTGACTGTAGCGCGCCACTTCTTCTAACAGAAACATTAAAAGCAGTAGAATGACTGTGTCGTGTAGGATGACAGAATCGCTAGTCTGACCTAGGCCTTAAGATATCTTAAAATATTGTAAAGCAGCTGGTGGTGCCATCTAGGAGAGAAGACAGGTACCTAAGGTTCTCTTAGTGGCCGTAGGAAGCGCTGGCGGCGCTCTAGTCTTGGCTGGAACAGTCGAGAGAAGTCTGGAATGTTCTCTACTGGTATAAATAGAGGGACCACAGAGAGTTGAGAGAGTTTTTCAGTTACAAACGAAGTTACAAGTTTGTGAAAAGTGTACAAAAGTGAACAAAGTGAACTTTTGTGGTTTAAAGTGTGAAATAATTATTATTAAGCGTTGTATTTAGTAATTTATTGTGTATAGCAATAAATTGGGGTTTTCTTTATTGAAGTTTAGAGTATTTTATCTATACGAACCCACTTAAAACTAGTTGCAGTAGCTAGTTTAGAAAGAAAAACTTTACAATATCGTAGTCAGAATGGTGAATTAGATTGCTGAGGGAGGCTTCTTAGAAACATTTTTTGTTTTGTTTTAATAATGAGTTTATTCAATATTTAGATTTGTTTTCAGATTAGTGCCTTACTCAGTGACGGTTAAAATAACCTCTTCAATTTATTTCATTTTGTACCGAAGTTCATTTGTTTTGTTTGTACCTATTATAAATAAAGACATTATTATTATCTAGCTGTTCACTTGTTTATTATTTCATTAAAATTTTCCTTTTACCTGTGTATATCATTAACAATTATAACTGATTATCATTATCAAAGATTATCAGAGTTTTAAGTATTCAATTTTTTATTTATTATTTGCTTATAAAAGTTTCTCTTTACTTCATTTGTTTTTATAACAGATATTATGGTGCCAGATATCCCGTAACATTTTCTAAAATAAATACTTTCTTTCTTTTCTGTATGTGCAATAAGCACCCGAAGTTTAAAAAAAAAAAAACAAATTGGAGCCATTTTCGAAAAAGATCCAAAAACTCAGAAACTTCTACAAAAAGTCCATCTTTGTAGACTTTCTTTAAATTTAGAATTTTAGCAATGCATTTAATTTAGCTAAATATTATAAAGTGATTATAATTCATAACACTGGAGTAACACATTAGTGGTAAGCTACATTTCCAGTTTCTCCAAAAACCATTAAAAAAAAAAGAAGCAATCTTCTGTTTCGAAAAAATCGGGAATAACAAAAGAATCTTTCGTGTCGGATCCCATGGTAGAATCCGAAGATTTTCAGGTTGAGCATCTTACAATTTCATTTTTTTTTTTTTTTTTTTTTAATATTTTGTACATTTAAATAGAACGACCGCTAAAAAAAACATTTGTTTTCATATAATAAAGTGCATCAAAAACGATTTAACTCTTCTAAATTATAACATGCTTTACATTATGTTGATTTTATTTTATAATCTTTATATTAGAATAAATTTCAAAATACTAAAAGTGACCTCTTTGATGATTGGTCGCATTATGAATGTCTAATGGATCCTTTAATGTTTTAATTTTCGCCCAATCTTTATTAATTTTCTTATATTTCATCGCTGCAATTTTTTGCTCCTGGTCTAGCTCCTTTAACAGTGCCGTTCTCATTTGTCGTTCTTTTCTTAATCTCATTGATTCTGACTTTATAGTGGCTATTCTTATATTGGTGACCTGTAAACATGAATATCAACATATTTATATCTGAACGAAACTTTACAAAAATAAATTCAAATAATTAAAAATAATTTTAATTCCTGCTGATTGATATAAATTATATGCATGCGCAGATATTGAAATCAAACAGTTTCGCAACCTGTGGCTCATTCTATGCATTGTATAATGTCCCTTAAAAGTTGGTGAAATATGAACAATTTTTTTGATTCATGAAATCTGCACAATGATTTCTGCTATTTCAGTATTGTGTAGTATTTACATGCTATGAAAAGAACAATATTAATTTTGATTTTGTTACATAAAAATAGCCTCTCTTTTATAGAACGTGTTTTATATTTCCAATAACAATTAAACTTGATAATAAAACATTTTGTTATTAATATATTTAAATTCATTATTTTTTCTTTACATTCTCTAACTGCTATTACAGGAAGTACTACCACCGTGCCCGATTGAGTTTTAAATGGAAATACATATTTTGGGGTCCACTGAATAAATAATGCTTTTTTTTTTCTTTTTTTTTAGCGAATCTTCTGTATATATGTGTGTTTTAACAGAATAACCCAAAAATGAAATGTCGTAGGTAGCTCAAACTTGGTATTCCATTTAGGCACTACCACCTCACCAAACACGAAAATTTCGGGCAAAATCCATCAACCGAAAATGCGTCTTTACTAAATTGTTTTTTTTTCTTCAGTTTTTTGTGATTTTCCCGAAAATGGTTCCAATGATTTTTTTTTTTAAATTAATTTAAGGAGCGTCAACATTATGGTCATTTGCGCCCGGAGCCTTTTCGGTGCACTGACGGAGTTGGAGGCTCCTAGAAAGAGAAAATCTAAGGTTTGGATTCTCCTCGTTGCTAGTCCAGCGTGCGCTAACACTGAGCTAATCCCTTCCATTAAATTGGTTAAAACTTTACATGTGAATAAATTGGAAATAAATCTGAAGGTGGAAATTCCGAGTTTGAAGAAAATCGGATGAGCGGAATTGCGTTTTCACTGAAAAGCATTTTTTAGTTTTCTGCTATTGTCTCTAAAACGGCTTCAACGATTTTCTTTAAATTTATTAAGTGAACTACACATTTAAAGTGATACAACTTTTATTTGCAACATTTCTCCAGGTAAAGTTATTCAAAGGGGGCTTTTGGGAAATGGGTAGGGTTATGTTTTCCTCTAAGTGTTATCTTGGTTGATTCTAGAATTCTACCATCTAAACAAAATTGAGATGGCCAAACTTTCGAGTTTCAACAAAATGAGTAAGCTAGAAGTGCGTTTTTACTGAAACAGTTTTTCAGTAAAACACGATTTTGTCCATAATAACACGGACGGATTTCATTAAATTTGTCATACTAACTATGAATAGAGAGATCTTATCACTTTTGTCTGAACCTTTTTTTTTTTTCGAGAAATTCATTTCAAAGAAGTTTTGAGAGAGAGGGAGGTTATGGTTTTCTCAATAAAAATCTTCTTTTTTTTTATTAGTTTAGATTCTCCCATTTGATGTGTAACTGAAGACAAACATTTAATACGGTTTACAAAGAAATTGATTTTTGAAACAATTATTTTCTTATTTCCTAAAAACTCTCTTATCACAGCATCTTTTGATTCCAATTTCATTTAAAAATTGACGAACCAAATCTAATACTGAGTTCTATAGATTGTATTTCAATTTCACCATCAAATTGATAATCTCTCAAAATTAACTTTTTCAAAACAATAATTTTTCTCTAGCTAGTTTTCTAAAACCCCAACTTAGGCGCCAATCCTGTTTTTTTTTTATCTTTTTATCTATCAAGAACTACCCTAATTAATTTGCAAGCCCTCATCGACGATAGTCAATAGAGGGTACACACACAGTTACACAATCTCCAATATCTACTTCTCTTAGGATTTTATTTGTTCTTTGAACCAATTTTTGTAGCAGCATTTTTTTCATCTTCTGTCTTGTAATATTTTTTTAAAAAAATCGCTGGATGAAGGGCATCGATATCAGTATCTGAAAGAATTGGACTTTGAAGGAAATTGTCCAGTGAATAGTCAAACCTGGTTTTCTTCTAAATCGTATTCACGATTGAGACTGGAAATTTAAAAATATTTTGTAAAAGAGATGATATTTCTAGGTAAAAAATGTTTCTGATTTAAATTTTTTGGGACATGCCGTAGCTCGAGGATTAAATTGTATGTTAGAATACTATATTACAGGAGAAGATGACTGTTTTAACTCTAAAGAGGTTATAGAAAACAGGTAATAGCATCAAGTAGTAAGCCTCTGGATCTTCTAGGACCATGTTTTATTTCGGTGCAATAGCACAACCGTTCTCAAGCCACCCAAGGAAGCGAGGACTATTATCTCCCCTTTGAGCAAGATAGGTCATGTTTAACGAGATAAGAAAGGTACAAGAATAACCCTGTTTCTACATATTTACTGCTTAGAACCCTAGTGTATGGAGATCAGGCCTAGTAAAGGACCGCGGTGACTAAGAAATAAAGAAATTATCGCTTCGTATCATGGAAGCGAAGCACAAGTGGTAAATAAAACGATCACATTCTAGCTTAAAAATGAGAAAGACAGCTTTCGAAGCGAAGTGAACAAAATTGATCCAAGACTGATGACTTATGGTTGCAATGAAAACAACTTAAGGTTGATAAAGAAGATGAAATTTAAAGGGAGGATGGAACGAATGAAGAGTTCCTTTATGTTTTATACCAATAAGTGTGAATTCAAGGAAGAGTTTCTTGAAGATTCCATAAAAGGATCATTTGAAAGCGTCTCAGAAGACCCAAAAGAAAGTTTAGCCACTTTTATTCTAAGGATACTGAAGATTGAATCAAGCCTTATCATGGACGCTCTAAGGTGAGTAAAGCCATTATTGCCGACTGACTATTCCACCTAATTGATTGAAGAATGTCTTGATGAGTTACCAATATAGAAGAGTTTCGACGCAGTATGGTGACTAAGTGTTAATTAAGGCTTTGGATAGCGTAGGGTTTGCCCTCCCCTTCTGTGAATAATAATAATAAGTGTTAATTAAAAGATACTACTTTTTTTATAGATTACTATGAGAATATTCTTTCTGAACATTGCTTCTCATATGTAATAAAAAGAGTTTATTGCATCTTGTGTCTTTGAATTTTATAAATCATTAGTATTTAATTCTAAATAATGTGTTTGGGAAATAAGCATAATTCAAGGAAAATTTATAAATATTTAAGAAAAAGATAGAATTGATACTTACAGACTCATTGCAGTCCTGAAGTAACGTCATTAATCTTTCCATACTATCGAAAATATGACCCTCCACATCACCTGCGGGCGCTTCCTCCTTCAGTCGAGGTAGACCAAACCAACTATAGAATTTTTAGAAGTTAAATTTATTTATAAATTTGGAAGTTTTCAATTGAATCCTAACTAGCTATAGCAAATATAATGAAATTCATCGTTGTTTTTATGGAGAAAATCGCGAAAACTGAAAAAAAAAAAGTTCAGTAAAAACCCACTTCCTGTTTACTAATTTTCTTGAAACTCGGAATTTTGACAATCAATTAATTTCTAATTAATTTTGTTCAGGTGGTAGAATTGTATAATCAACTATGATAGCACTTCAGAGGAAAACCCCTACCCCAAAAGCCTCCTTAAAAAAGTTTACTAGGAGAAATGTTGCAAATCAAAGTTGTAGCTCTTTGGAGCTGAAAATCTTTGGAGCCGTTTTAGATAAAATAGCAGAAAATTGAAAAATACTTTTCAGTAAAAACGCACTTCCGGTGATCTATCTGATTTTCTTCAAACTCGGAATTTCAACAACATATTTAATTCTAATTAATATTATTTAGATGATAGAATTGTGTAATGAACTAAAATAACATTTTAGAGGTAAACCTAAGCCTCCCCTCACCAGAAAAAGCCCATAAATGAATTTTTTTCAGAGAAATATTTCAAATAAATGTTGTAGATCTTTGTAAGTGTGGTTGATATTTCCCATAACAACTTTAAAGAAAATCGCAAAAAAAAAACTGTTCAGTAAAATGGTTCTTAAGGTTGAGAAATTTTGACAGATAACTTACTATCTGATCCCAAGATGATGCCTAAATGGGAACTTTTTGTGATTTTTCGTTTTTAACTATACTGTTCACAATCATATCATTTTCTAAAAACCACTTTTTTGGATTCAGGGGACCTCAAAACTCGCTCTCGCTTCCCGGGAAAACTCGATATCGAAAATTTGACACGGTTACCAATACTTCCTTCTCACCAGGAGTAAGAGAAAGTAAAAAGCGAAGCAAACTGAGCTACGTAGGTTGGGTACGGTATCTGCAAAATTACAAAAGAGAGAAATCAGTTTATTTACTAAGTTCAGCACGAAAGCAGAAGTGTATTCGATAAAATATCGATGTGGTGTGATAAGGTTGGTAAGAGTAAGGAGGTTAAGGGTTGGGAGGGTTTTAACCGTAGTCCAACAAGTTGGACCTATCATACAGCACCGATACCAAGAAAAGGTATCGTGCACTTTGTATTTATTTATAGCACTCCACAACCACCCTAAGTTGAATATTACCAAAAATATGTTACATGTGAAAGTTGTACACTACATTTGTAATTTATGTAAAAATTGTAAAGAAAAACGTTGCAGCCATTTTCGAAAAAAATGAAAAATTCATTCAGTAAAGTGGTACTTTAGCCTGACCGATTGATGAAAACCTAATTTTGGATTGCTTGTAGCATCTAAATTATATCAAGTTTGAACTTTCTGGATTTTATCAACTGTGCTGAGCCCTATTACTAAACATACACACCAGAATTTCTAAAAACCATTTTTTGAACTCCGAGGGCATCAAAACATATATTTCCGATTAAAATTTATTTTCAAAAATCTGACATAATCTAATGCTTCGTCTTACAGTTTTAAGAAAATGTAATATTTTCTTGTTTCTATGTTTTATTAATATATAAATTATTCATGTAAATATTCATGCATACCTTCTTATTTTGCTGATTATCTGCAGCTTCGCTATTAAAGTTTTAGCTTCTATTTCTCTGGTAATATCCGGAAATTCCTGTTGCGGTAAATTTTTATCAGTAATGCCTTTTAAATAAGATGGTACTACTCCGAGTTCGAAATCATCGAAGTCTTCCACTTCTTCCTTTACTTCTTCAATTTTCTCACTGGACTCAATTTGCATTACCATCTCTTCCATCATCTCTTCTTGATTTTCTTCGTTATTTTCTTCTTCCATTTTACTATTGTTAATTAATAACTAAATCTAATAGACAGATAACTTATACAAGGAAAGTTTATAAACGAAATTAAAAACGACCAAACAACGTATATTGTTGCTAGGCAACTAGAAAAAATTCAACCACTAATACTTTAGATTCATTACTGAATACTTACTTAATAACTATCTGTTTAAAAGTAATAGTATATAGGGTGATAAGTATATCTGTGCAAAAGTAATTGCGTTTTGAACCTTAAATTTTTAATCATTACAATTAGGCTTAAACATTAATCAAAATTGGAACAAACACATATTTGGCAACGAGAAATAAGTTTATTACTGTAGCATAAAAATCCATGCTTCTAGATTTGACTCACTTTGGAAAACAATATCTACCTCATCCTGCTTAATATGGAAGCGATAGCGCTGCAGAAAGTTTTCGAAAGTATTTCTAAATAATAGTCGGTTGGTGAGACTTATGTGAATATAGCAGATAAACCAAAATTTCGTAGCCTTTAAAAGTGGGAACCTTTGAAACGGTGGTTATGCAACGTGGGACCCGGCGTTGTGAAGAATCATGGCCCTTTCTGTTAACCAATGCTGCGTGATGGCAAATCGAATGCAATTGATTGTTGCAGCTCATAGATTAGCTGAGCATACTTTACAGATATAATGGTTTCACCAGGATTCAGAAAGCTATAGTGGATTAGACCATCAGTGGACCACCATAACCTTCTGTTTGTAGATTTTGGGCTTTGGAAAGTGCTTTGAAGCTTCCTTTCGGTCCAACCACTGAGCTGGCGTTCCAGTTGACGAATAAAATCTACTTTTCGTCGCACTTACAAATCAGCCGAGAAATTACTTTTCCGCCTGCTCATGAGGCTCCACTTATCGTACATTTTCACCTTTCCAATTTGCTATCAATTCCAAAAGTGTGCAGAATAGTCGAGTTCTCCTGCTAGTTTTCGGGTAGCTATAAATGAATCCGCTTCGATTATTGCCCCCCGTTTGTCGTTATCAACTTCCAGTGGTCTACCATTTCGCTCTCATCTTCAAAACTCTTTTCTCCTGAGCAAAACTTGAACCATTACTACACACTATATGTTCGTTAGCACTGGAACAAATTGTTGATGTTGACAGTTTTCTCATTTGCATTATGACCCATTTTGAACTCGTATAAGAAGTCAAACGAATTTGCTTTTTATCAAAATCTATGTTGCTTTTTATCCATGAGCTAAAATATATGCAAACTAAGCACCAAGCAATTCATAAAAAAAAAAACCTGGTGTGAAACACTCACACAACTATCTCTTACTCCAGTTCTCAAAATTATAATTGACTAATTTTACAGTTAGTGTACCAAATTTAATGAAATTCGTCGAAAACTAAAAATTAATTCAGTAAAAGCGCAATTCCGATTTACTAATTTTCTTGAAACTCGGTATTTTAGCCATCTATTTGTTTCTAATTAATTTTATTTTGATGATAGAATTGTATAATCAACTATTATAGCACTTTAGGGAAAAATAACCCCGCACCTCCCCCAAAAGTGCCCTTAAATGAATTTTTCCAGAGAAATGTTATAAATAAAAGTTGTACATCATTGTATGTGTAGTTTATATAGGACGTTTCAAGAAAATCGTCGGAGCCATTTTTGAGAAAATCGCGAAAAAGTGAAAAAAATCATTTAGTAAAGTGGTAAAGTAAACACACCTCCGGACATTCGATTTTTTTCAAACTTGGAATTTCAAAAACATATTCAATTCTAGTTAACATTATTTAGATGAAAGAATTGTCTAATAAACTAAAATAGCACTTTAGAGGAAGCTGTAACCCCACACCTCCTACAAAAGTACCCTTAAATGAATTTTTTCGGAGAAATGTTTCAAATAAAAATTATAGCTCTTTGTATGTCTAGTTGATGTTACAAGTTTCAATAAAATCATTTCAGCCATTCTTGAGAAAATCGCAAAATAGTAAAAAAAAAAAAAAACAACTACCGGTACTTCCAGTTGAGGTATTTCGGCCGTTAACATATTGTCGGTGATATCTAAATGGAATATCAAGTTTGAACTTACTACGGTTTTTGAGCTATGCTGTTCACAAACATACACACATCATTTTCTAAAAAGCACTTTTTTGGACTCAGGAGACCTCAAAAACGAATATTTCCAGTGAAAACTCGATATCATTATACAGCAAACTTAAACACCCTCCTACTTCCAACAAATTACAATCAGACCTCGTTTACCAGATAGACTGTGCACAAGATCCAGCTGTTTATGTTGGTCAAACTACTCAGTACTTAAAAAACGATTGAGAACGATGAAAACGATTGCAGAAATAATGTAGTTCACATATTTAGCTTAAAGAAAATCGTTGAAGTCGTTCTAGAGAAAATAGAATAAAACAGAATAATATTTTTCAGTACTGAAGGGAACAGTACTTGGTATAACATTTCTTTATAAAAATTTTGAGAATATAAAATTTTTGGAGGCCATTGTGCCCGCATAATCATTTGTAATATATCTTTGTATGGAGCAGTGGGAATAATTCTCATGTCCCTTCTCGTTGTTGAAATAAGTATGTTCTGCTTATAATTGATTTTTATTACGAATATATTACACATCATTACTTCTCATCAGAGAAATCTATCTATCTATCTACTTCTTTTCGTGGTCATCGACCGGTATCGGGTGTTCGGCTATCATTAGGATGTTTTGTCAAAACAGTGTGATAACGTAGATTTGCACAGTGCAAATTTAGTTGATACACTCAGTATCGTTTTAGTCCAGTGTACATTTCAGTATTATCAGTTTAATCATTAGATTATCAGTAAACATTTCAGTACTGTCAGCAATTTTTGAATCAAAATAATATTAAAGAGACCTGCAGGTGTGTTGATTAATATTTGTATGGTTGGAATTTGGCCTTCAAATAATGTGATTCTGGTGAACACATGGTTTGTAATCAGGTGATTTGGCCTTGGTCATCACACAATTTAATAAAAAATCTGGTGTGAAACACTCACACAACTTTCTCTTACTCCTGTCAGCGCCCACTCTAGCGGTTACGTCGACCCGGACAAAAGGACAAATTGCCGCCCCTTAAGAATATATACACTACCGATCAGAAGTTTGGGATCAGTTGGGCCTTGAACTACTTCACTATAGTCGATCGTGTCCAATTGAAATTCTTACTGTTGCTCTTAAATCTGCCACGACAAGTCCCCAGTAGTTTCGTTCGCTGGAAGGTGAATGACGGCAAGTGAAAACCAATTTTTTTAATAAATCTATATGATTCTGGCTGAAGATTTTGTCAGCAGCTCATCTCTGAAGATATGCTATAGAAGACTTGTGACGCTTTTGAATGGTTCTGACATTACTTTTAACTGGGTGGCTCTTGTGAGAGAAATGCTTTATTCTACAGGAGCGCAGGACATTTGGGAGGCGCAGCAAGCGGTCGTGGACTGTAATAACTTAAAAAAACTTTCTCTAAACTGACGTCAATGAAGTACTCAACTCTTCATATAACATCCACTATAGATTGATATGTCCCCTGGCTAATGGTAGTTCATATGTAAATATTAGGTGCAATATCATTAAAACCGGGTGTTAATACCATTAGGGGCGGGTGTTGGTGTAGTGGTTATGAGCATGGACTTGTAAGTGGGAGGTCCCCAGTTCGAGTCCAGCGTGTAACTGCTAAATTTTATATTAGTTTAAAAAATATTAATAGTAAAGTAGGTGCTTCCGCCCCCGTCCACGACACCTAATTTGGTAGTTGGACGTTAAGCCCGCCTGAAAAAATAGGCATTACTTTACTTATCATTAAAACCAGATTGATAGCTCAAAATACGAGAACAGCCCATTTATTTGATCCTAAAAGAGTTGCTTTACTTGTGCGGAGGGCAAAAATGATAATATTATGCACTTTATTTTGGAATGCCCTTATGATAAATGTTTGAGAAGGAGGGTATTAAATAGGTATTACCTTCTCACAGATCTTATGTTTTTGCTAACTTACTAGATACAGAAAATAAAGAAAAGTTAAACCACTTATTTTATTTTATCTCTGAGGCTTTGGAGGAAAGGATTGTAAAGTTATTATTAATACCTACGAGGAGATCCCTCAACTCCTTCCCTAAAATAATTTGTATAAATGAATAAAGTCTTTTTAAATCATTGTTACTATCTACTTTATTAATCAAGTATTTAATATTATTTTATTACTTTGAAAATTAAGCTGTACTGTTTGTATTTTTTTTTTTGGCAATAATTTAGGTATAATTTCTTTAGGCAATAAATAAATAAATATTGAATGAAATTTCTCAAGAATTGTTTCAAGCAATTGGACCAACCATTTCAAGAAATTTTGAAGCTGCTTTCAAAAATACATCAAATACAATATTCAATCAAATACAACAAATGAAATTAGCCCGTAAATTTTATTGACAAGATTTAGATAAAAATTCTTTAACTGTATGTTGGTAGTTACATACAAATGCCTATAAAAATAATGATTGTATAAGATGGATTACTATTTGTAACTATCCTTCAATAGTTTTAAATTTCTCATTTTAACATTGTATCTAAGTTATTACATACGATAATATTAATATTCGCAGCCCTCTATAGCTTCTAGCTGTAAAACAAATGTAAAAAATCTGAGCCCTCACCTAAAAAAGAAAGGAATGAAAAATATCATATTAAGCATTATTCCAGAAAAATATCTTGGCAAATAATATGCCAAGAATTATCTTAATAGCTTGCGCAAGAAATATAATGTAGAAAAAAAAAATATTTAATTTTATTAAATAAATATTAATACAATTAATATATTCATTTATTTCTAGTTTAAAAATGAAGTGTACACTTCTTTTTCAAAGTAATTTTTTCAGTTTTTGTGATTTTCTCCATAAAAACACAGACGAATTTTATTAAATCTGGTATACTAACTACAAAGTTAGTTGATTACAATTTTGAAAACTGGAGTAAAAGAATGTATGAGTGTTCCACACCAGATTTTTTTTGTTTTCTATTAATAAACTAATTAAAATTGGTATATTTGTAGTTATAAACATGGCCGCTAGTTAACAGCACCTACTGAGAAATCAATTTTATTTATGGTTATATAGTTTGTCACTAGGTGTCTCTACTTCCAAAGATTGTTTTAGGGAGTCCATTGCGCTAACCAACCCACGTCCCTTTCTAAAGTCGCATTTAAAATGTTTACATCACAGGATGGCGCTGTGATCGGGTGGCAAATTTTGGAACTACAGTTCTGTATTGTATACGTATAAGCTTGTGCTTTCTAGCGGCAATTATTTGAACTATTACAAATTCTAAATTAAGTAAGTGCTGTTATCTGGCGGTTAATTCAGAAACGTTAATTTTTTTCGTTTTTATTTTTCTTTTTTTATTGCAACTAAAATGTAAAATTTGTATTTTTTTGTTTGTTTTATAGGAATAATCCCAATTTTTTAGTATAAACTTCATCTACAACAATTACATTCTTAAAGCATTCTATTAATAAACTAATTAAAATTGGTATATTTGTAGTTATAAACATGGCCGCTAGTTAACAGCACCTACTGAGAAATCAATTTTATTTATGGTTATATAGTTTGTCACTAGGTGTCTCTACTTCCAAAGATTGTTTTAGGGAGTCCATTGCGCTAACCAACCCACGTCCCTTCCTAAAGTCGCATTTAAAATGTTTACATCACAGGATGGCGCTGTGATCGGGTGGCAAATTTTGGAACTACAGTTCTATATTGTATACGTATAAGCTTGTGCTTTCTAGCGGCAATTATTTGAACTATTACAAATTCTAAATTAAGTAAGTGCTGTTATCTGGCGGTTAATTCAGAAACGTTAATTTTTTTCGTTTTTATTTTTCTTTTTTTATTGCAACTAAAATGTAAAATTTGTATTTTTTTGTTTGTTTTATAAGAATAATCCCAATTTTTTAGTATAAACTTCATCTACAACAATTACATTCTTAAAGCAGTTAGAAAAAAAAAAATTTACATTTGTTCCTTAGCTCTATTTTTTTTATGCCTTTTATTAATTATTTGTTAAAGGAGACTAATTGTGACTTTAAAATTAATTAAGTTATTTTCTCCCTAATTAAGTTACATATAGGTATTTATTATATTTAATACCGATTTAAAATATTCTTCCTAATAATTGTGAAAGGTGTTCTATCCTGAGACTAATTGTCGTGCAAATTGCCGTTACAAGCTTTTCTGAATTGATAGAGAGCTTGCTATGTCATACAATGCAATCTTATTTAGATAAATAGTATAATTGTCATCTCCATTATTTATCTGTAATACATGTCGACTAACTGTTTATTTGCAAATGAATTACACAATAAAGGAATGAAAGGTGATTGTTTTATACCAGATTTCTTTTTCCTAAATAGCGGCAGTAGACTAAATAAATTTAAGGATGTCAAATCTAGACTGTGAGGGAAAATGCAGACTTTGTCAACAGAGCATCATTTTGATTAGGAACATAATTTTTTTCTTGTACAACCTTTATTTGAATCTTTTTTTACGCATTATTTGTTTGTCTCAAAAGTTTTATTTTCGGGACTTTATCAGTCATCAGTTATTTTAGTGATACTTTAGAGAAAAGCATATTGCTATTGTTCCTCCAGAAAAATGTGGCAAATCGAAGTGTTAAGAATTTATGTGTAGATAGTATTCAACTTTTAAAGAAAATCGTTGCGATTTCGTGAAAACCACGAAGTGGAAAAAAAAATTTAGTAAATTCGAACTATCGGATGGATTTTGCCGTCTGTGCAATCCAAAAAGTAAATTCTGGCCAATTGAATTAATTAACTGGTTTTGTTCTTAAATTGCTTGCAATGTTAAGCCTTTGCACTATTACGGCTAGTTGCTGCGCCCGCTCTAGTGGTTACGTCGCCCGGGACAAAAAGACAAATTGCCGCCTCTTCATATACACTACCGATCAGAAGTTTGGGACAGTAAAAAAATTTAGTTATTTACTAAAATTCTTTAAAGAAAAATATAGTTACATTGTAATAAGAATTTTCCTGTAACGTGATTTATGCACAATACCTTCCTCATTTAAATGGCACCTTTTAAAATACATATTTTATTAACATAATATACCTCAAAAGGATACCTTTATACGCCCAGAGCCTTTCTGCGATGGCCCAGGAGCCTCATTCCCAGGTATGGTTTCCCACACTTACAGCCAATAGGGCCCCGCCCCTAGAGTGGGCCCTGCTCCTGTTCTCAAAATTGTAATTGACAAATTTATAGTTTGTGTGCCAAATTTAATGAAATTGGTCGAAAACTGAGAGGGAAACTGTTCAGTAAAAGCGCACTTCCGGTTTACTAAATTTCTTAAAACTCGGAATTTTGGCCATCAATTAATTTCTATTTTTTTTTTGTTTCGATGGTAGAATTGTATAATCAATTATGATAGCACTTTAGTGTAAAACATAACCCCACCATTCCCCTAAAAGTGCCCTTAAATGAATATTTCCAGAGAAATTTTTTAAATAAAAGTTGTAGATCTTGGTATGTATAGTTGATATACCGAGTCTAAAGAAAATCATCGGAGTCATTTTTGAGAAAATCGCAAAATAGTAAAAAAAAATAACTAGTAAAGTGGTACTTATGGCAGATATCGTACTGTCAGATCTCATGGTGATACCTAAACGTAATATCAAGTTTCAACTTCGGTGAAAACTCGATATGGAAAATTTGACACGATTACAATTTCCTCTTACTAGGAGTCAGAGAAAGTAGAAATTCGAAACTTGAAGAAAATTTTCTCAATTAGAATTGCAAAAAGAGAAAGTCGTTCCACAATTAAACTTTTTTTTATCCTTTTATGTAGTTTTTATCGAACTTGGGTCGATTAAGATCCTTTAGAGAGAGACTATAGAAAATTTTACGATCATGTTGTTATTTAACGGTTCCATATAGGATTGAAAATTCTTCTTGAAAATTTTGATTTTAAAAATAGAGGAAACCGTTTCTTCCGTTGACTAACAGTTTTTCTATTCTCTTTTAGAGGTGGAAGAGAAGCAGCTAAAACCAATGTGGCAATTACTAAAATTTCCAAACGCTGGAAGTAGGTTACCATAACACTAATTGCATCCTAGATAAATTGGATTGCATTTTTTTTTTCGTATTGTTACACCAACATTTCTTATGCTATAAATAGTAGTCATAGTATTCTGCAAATAACATAAACATGGCGTACATAAGAATACTTCGAAGAAGTAGCTGAAGATGTCAATTGAGAAGAGCAAATCTCGAGGACACTTGGCATTTTAAACGTTTGGAAGGATTATCTGAAATGGTACCGTATAAAAGGATTTCACCGAAAACTGGTTAGAATGCAAAGTTTAAAGAAAATCGTTGGATCCATTGAAAAGAAAAGGAAAATATTTTAAAAAAAACTTGAAATATGGCTCCTCTGGTTGACGATTTTTTACCGAACTTTTTATGTTGGTCCCAACATTGTACAAAATTATGTTGAGTTTCTTACGATTTTTTTTTTTTTGTTATTACTTTTTCTTACTCCTGGTAAGAGGAAGTATTGTAATCGTGTCAAATTTTCGATATCGAGTTTTCACCGGAAATATCCGTTTTGAGGTCCCCTGAGTCCATATATAGAAGTGGTTTTTAGCAACTGGTGTGTGTGTTTGTGTATGTATCTATGTATGTACGTGAACAGCATAGTTCAAAAAAAAAAAAAAAACCGTAGAAAGTTGAAACTTGATAACCTGTTTAGGTATCACCATGGAATCTGACAGTACGTTATCTGTCATAAGTATCACTTTACTAGTTTTTTTTTTTTTAATATTTTGCGATTTTCTCAAAAATGACTCCGATGATTTTCTTTTTAAACTTGGTATATCAACTACACATACAAAGAGCTACAACTTTTATTTGAACCATTTCTCCGGGAAAATTTATTTAAGGGCACTTTTAAGGGAGGAATGGGGGTTAGGTTTTCCTTTAGAGTGCTATTTCAGTTTATTGTACAACAATTCTGTAATCTAAATAATATTAATTATTATTAAATGTTTTGTTGAAATATGGAGTTTAAAAAAAAATTGGAGTGTCGGAAGTGCGTTTTATATTACCACTTTACTAAATGATTTTTTTTATTTTTTTTCCACTTTATCGCGATTTTCTCAAAAAATCTCTCCGACGATTTTCTTGAAATTGTGTTTATATAAAAATTTCTCTGGAAAACTGTATTTTATTGAACATTTTTTTTCAGTTTTCCACAAATTTCATTAAATTTGGTACACACAAACTCTAAAAATTTATCAATTACAATTTTTGAAAAAACTGGAGTAAGAAAAAAGTTGTGTGAGTGTTTCATACCAGATTTTTTTTTTTTTTTGTTAACACAAACACATAAACGCAGAGTATACATAACATATATGTATGACAGTTGAAGTGAACTCTCTCTACATGAACTTTGTGAATTTGCTCTGACAATAGATGAAAATCCGAAACTGGGTCAAGAACAAAATCAATAATCATTATGGACTCCGCTAAAAAATTTTTTGTCACTTATTTAAAAAACTTCAAAACATTTTATATCGGCGAAAACTGAATATCAAAAATTTGACATAATTACAATATTCTTATATAATAACAAATAGGAAAAGAAGATAAATAAGTAAAAAATCTGGAATGTCTATTCATTTAAAAAAATATTTTTGAAAAAAAAAAAATATATAATTTTCTGTTAAGTCACAAAATTAGGCATATATGTATGTAAAAATATGTACATTTATTTATTTTACCCTAAAGTAATTTTTAATAAGGATATACATAATAATTTTTTTTAAAGTAAAGAAAACAAAAAGTATATTAACACTAGAACTAAAAAAAAAAACGTCAAAAGTATCCATAAATTATTTTTAATTTTTTTAATAATGAAGAAAACTAAAAATTATAAAGAAGAAATTATACAAAAAATTAAAATTACCGCTTTTTAAAAAAAACCGTCAATCAAATTGATAGCATATGGTAAATATTAGGCACCTACATCATCAGTCAGTTAGTTCTAGGTTCATAAAAAAAAAAAATAAATTAAAATTTTTTTTTTTTCTCACATTACACATAAAAGTTAATATCAATTTTTTTAACACAAAGAAAAAAACAACCATTGTTTTTTTTTATTAAAAAAAAAAAAATATATATATATATTGGATTTAGTTAAAATCCTGCCAACAGTATAATAATAATAATAATGCATAAAATAGGTGATACCATTTTGTATGTGTAATGAATAATAAAACAATAAAAAACAAAAAAAAAAGAGAAATTATTACAAACTTAACGCTTTAGTGTCTAGTAATAAATACCACACTGTACAACATATGATTCTGATAAAATGAATATAGTACAATACATTTCGGTTATGACTAGATTTATTCTATCTAATGCTGGCAGTACATTTTGTTCTTTGTACATTGTATCATACTAGAAATGTAAAAATTCTATTTTGAATCCAAGTTAAAAACTGTTCATAGAATGAATACAATAATATAAAACTAATGATACTAATTAATAATAATAACATATTAAGAAAGAAAAAAAGATAAACAGAATAATGCAATGAGTAGTTTTTTTTCTGGAAGTTTTGAAACAATTTTAAAGAATGTTTCTAAAACAATATTATTAAAAAATAAACTCGATACAATTATTAATAACAAGAATATTTTTTTTTTTAATTTTTTTTTTTTTTTTGTTAAAACGCTTAATTAGTACCAAAACCAACTTTAATGTGAGTTGTGAAAAAATAAAAATAAAAAGTTTCAATATAAAGTAAAATAAAAATAATAAAAACAATAATTTCTGTCTTTAAAAAAAAAAAAAAAAAATTAAAACTAAAGATCTGTTTTAATTATCATTTTTTAACTTTTTTTTTAAAAAAAAAATAAAATAAAATAAAATGAAGATACATTCATAAGAAAAACAGTTTCTCCGCTAAGCTTTCAGAAGCTTCTTTATGTATACTTTCGCCAACTAGAGCAGCTAATTTATGGGCATACTAAAACAGAAAATAGTATATATATATATAAAAAAAATTTAGACGTGTTATTTATTTGATTAGAAAATAAAGTGACCATTTTTTATATCTGATTTCGTACAGGAGCGTAATACGAGTGTGAAACTAATTAAGAGTTATAAAATCTCTTTAATCTCAAAAATATTATATTTTTTCTGTATGAATTGAACTCTTTTTTATTTTTTTTAAAAAAAAAAAAAAAGAATGTAAAAAGAAGAAGGAGGTATGGATAAACAATTAAAAATTTTTTTCTAATGAAAACACTAATGTTGCCCCTTACTCTTAAATATTAGGTTAATATTCAATGTTTTTCAATATTTAATTTAAAGCTAGGCTTGTTACTGGAATACTATCATAAGGATTAAGTTAATGGGCAAAATGAAAATAACAATTCCAAATGAATTCAATGGATATATTTCAAAATGAATGGAATATTCCATTCCAAATGAATGGATATATTTCAATGCTAATGAATTTATTCAAAATATAAATATTTTCACAGACAGTCAAATAACAATAGATAAAATAAAAAACAACAGAATACACTCTTCATTAATAGAAGACATTCGCAGTTGGATCACTCAAGTAGAAGAAAAAGGCCAGATAGTTAACATAGAGTGGATCAAAACACACGCAGGACATAAAAAAGAATGAAGAAGTTAGATAATCTAGCAAAAAGTGCGGCGCAAGATACACAAGTCTGGAATATTCCTACAATAAATTTCCAAAAACTTATTTTAAAAGTATTTTAAAGGCCGAAAGTGAAAGTGATTGGGAAATGAGATGGCAACAAACTGAAAAAGACGAGAACAACAAAGAAATTCTTTCCAGACATTAAAGATAGAAGGAAAAATTAGAATTAGAAATGGACTACCGTCTGACTCATATATTGTCACGACATGGCCCATGCCGACAGTATTTAAATAAGTGTAACATAATAGAATCTCCAACATGCCTTTATAATGAAGGAATTCAAGATTTTACACACTTGATATATCACTGTTCAATCTTGGAAAGATACAGAGCACCTTTCATAAGTTACATCCTGAAAACGGGTCATAAATGGCCACTTTCAGAACAACTCCTACTACACTACTACACAAGCAATTCATTGATAAATTCTTGTTGCTTCTTAAAAAATGGGATTTTAAAATTTTATAAATCAGGTTAAATTTGTTGAAAAGCAAAAAAAAAAAAAAATCAATTTACATTTGATCATCTTCTGTATATTACTCTTCTAAATTTATGAATTGAAAAATCACAATATAGTAATTAATTGTAATAAAATTACATGTATTATATCTTTATGGAGCATGTAAAATTATTTAATAAACTCTCTCATGGTAGGGATACTATCATGGGGAAAATTAAAAAAAAAAAATGAATTCAATTTAATAAGCAACAATAAAATAAAATTACAATGAGATTTTTTGTACGGCAATGGTCAGAGGAGTTTTTTTTATAAAAAAAAAAAAACAAAAATTCTTTCTTGCTCTACGTTTCGGGTATCATTGGTGGCCCTTCATCAGGAGCTGTGTAAAAATTTATTGGAGAAAATACATTATTGTACAGTATAGTAGTTATAAAAAGTGCATAGATTTATAACTACTATACTGTACAATAATGTATTTTCTCCAATAAATTTTTACACAGCTCCTGATGAAGGGCCACCAATGTTACCTGAAATGTAGAGCAAGAAAGAAAAAAAAAACTCCTCTGACCATTGACGTACAAACATCTCCATTGTAATTATAAGGCCTGAGACGTTTTGAATACCATTTTAAAATAAAATTAGTTTCAGAGACATTTTCCATAAAAGCCAAGCTTCATTTTGTGCCCATCGACCGGTTTCGAGCGTTCGCCCCCATCATCAGGATGCTTTTGTTAAACAGTGTAATAACATAGACTTGCACAGAGCAAATACAGATTATACACTCTGAGTGTATCACCGCAGTTGAGTGTAACAACTGTATTTCCCCTGTGCAAGTCTATGTTTATTACACTGTTCAACAAAAACATCCTGATGATGGGCGAACGCCCGGAACCGATCGATGAACACAAAATGAAGCAGGGCTATTACGAAAAAATGTCTCTAATGCTTTCCAGCTCTGCAAAACCAACCACCATAACAATAAAATTATTTGTTAAAAGGAGAAATGTTTTCTGACGATTCCCATGCAACTTTTTATTTTCCTATTAGAGCGGCTACTTTTTTATAAACTACATTCGTTAAGGGTCCCAGAAGGTGGCGCTAAGAATATGTTATCTTAACATGGTATTTTCGATAGCAAGGGTGTGTGTGTGGGAGGGGAACAGCTTTAGAAAAGCAGCTGACGGAAACACAGCTTAATCTGGAGATTCAGAAAGAACATGCGCGGCCATAAATATGCAGATAATTGCGCATAAAATCCAAGGTGAACGGGGGAAAACGAGCTGGCTATGAGAATAGAAAAATACGGTTGAATGGTATCTCAAGGACCGGCAGCATTAATTATTAAAATTTAAATCAAAGAAGTTTAAAAAATAATAATAATAATAATGAAAAACAACAATGTATACGAAACCGGAAGAAGGAATCCCATATAACGTATTCAAGCGAGTTGTGTACATCTAAGCTACGGAAATCGGTATCATACAGAACAGAAGGTAAGTCAAGGAGAGATCGCGTTAAAAATACGACTATACAGGTTAACCCTGACTTTAAAAGTATTTTGGTAAAGGCCATATCGAAAGAATAATTGATTATAGTTTACGAAGGATCTCATATGAGGAGGCTAAGGCGAATGGCAAGGGACTTAGAAAAAAGTTGTACATATTTTTTTTTTTTTTTAAATCAAAATAATAAAATAAAATAGGAATCATGCAGCGTAAATTAAATAAAAAATAAAAAAAATTACCTGACATGGAGCTGGAACGCGGACAGTTCCACACCAATTGTAATATAGATGTGTTAATTTATAACTAAACCTTTGCACTTGATCAGGACTCATTTTTGTAGTGTTGTATAATACAATGTAGTGCGTTGGGCTTACTGTTCCCTATAATCAAAAATAAATTGCCTTTAACAAATAATCTTCTGTAAAACCTTCCGATGGCATACATAATCTTACTTATACACTATATCTCAAGTAAACATATTCTTCACAATCTCAAAAATTTTATATGTAAACGCAAATACTTCAACAAACGTTATGTTCACTTTTTTTAATCTTCCTTCGTTTAAGAGTTATTTGAAATGTGGCTCGTTTAAAAGGGGGTGTCCCATTTAAACGAGCCACATTTGAAACAACTCTTAAACGAAGAAAGATTAAAAAAAAGTGAACATAACGTTTGTTGAAGTATTTGCGCTCTAGATTAATATTATTTGATTTTATTGCCACGTTACATCTGAAATCGGTGATTAAAAGTTGCGATTTCCTTTTGACCCCCACTTTTTACTACTGTATTGAAAACTACTAAAAAAAAAAATCTGGTGTGAAACACTCACACAACTTTCTCTTACTCCAGTTCTCAAAAATTATAATTGACAAATTTGTAGTTTGTGTACCAAATTTAATAAAATTCGTCGAAAAATGGAAAAAACTGTTCAGTAAATGCGCACTTCTGGTTTACTAATTTCTTTAAAACTCGGAATTTTGGCCATCTATTTATTTCTAATTAATTTTCTTTGGATGATGGAATTTGTATAATCAACCATTATAGCATTTTAGAGAAAAAGAATAAAGACTAAGATTATGTATATAAATTGTGAAGAATGGTCTATAATTACTGGAGATGAGAAAATAGAAATAACTAACAGCTTTACATATTTGGAAGTTAATATATAAACAAATAAAATAATAATGATAAAGAAATAACAAGAAGAGTTTGTTTAGGTTGGAATAAATTTAATACATATAAACTACTATTTAAATCGAAAGTAGATTTATATTATAAAATAAAACTGTTCAATATGTGTGTCCTCCCAGTAATGTTATATGGTAGTGAAACTTGGACTTTAACAGAGAAAAATATGAGGAAAATAAGAACCACAATAAGAAGTATGGCAAGAAGCATAATAGGTATCACAAGGAGAGAAAGAAAGAATAAACAAATGGATAGCAGAAAAAATCACAATTACAAGATGTAGGGAAAATAGTTTTGGAAAGAAATGGAACTGGGCAGGCCATTTAATTAGAACTAATGATGGGAGATGATCAAGAAAAATTTTAGAATGGTAACCAAGAAATTTCAAGAGAAAGAAAGGAAGAGACCCAAAATAGGTTGGGAAGAAGAATTTAAGAAATCCTGTGATACAGAATGGCATAGAGTGGCTCTAAATAGACGCGAATAGGATAGAATGAAAAAGTGTGTATAAAGAGGTACGGCTTTACAAAGATTAAGAAACTTAAGAGTGTAAATTATGCCGATTTGTTACTTTTAGCAAATAAAAGTTAAATAATATACGAGGTGTGTAAATTAAGTAATGAGACTGATTTTTTATCTTTTTTTTATTCAAATAAAATTACAATTCAACATTGTCCCCTTCAAAGTAACTACCTTGGGAAGCCACACAACGCTGAAGACGATTCTTCCATTCGTCATAGCAGTGCTGGAACTCGGATACTGGAATAGACTTCAGTTGGTCGGTTACGGCTGTTTGAATATTCTCCAATGTTCCAAAATGACGTCCCTTGAGGTGATTTTCAATTTGGGGAACAAAAAAAAGTCACATGGACTCAAGTCGGGTGAATAAGGAGGCTGAGGAGCCACAGGAATGTGTACTGGCCAAATACTATTTTTCGGAACCATTTTTGCACAAATTTTTCTCATCCCAAATTCATTAGTCAAAATTTGATGAACGGTTGTGTGAGTCAAATTCAACACTTCGCCGATCATTCGGGCTGTCAAACGACAATCTGAACGCACGAGATCGCGGATTCTGCCAACATTTTCGTCGGTTCTTGAAGATGAAGGTCTTCCGCTGCGAGGCTCGTCTTCAATTGATTCCCTTCCTTCTGCAAACGACTTAAACCACCTAAAAACCTGTGCTCTCGACAAAACATTGTCTCCGTAGGCCTGGCACAGTTTTCAAACGTTTCCGTTGCACTGTGCCCAAGTCTGAAGCAAAACCTGATAGCACAACGTTGCTCGTAATTGATGTCACTCATTTTTAAAACGCACTGAAAAAACCTTGCTCACAAAAAAAGTCACTACAGACAGTGCAACAACTCTAGCATTTTCAAATTTGCACTGGACGTGTATCAGATGTTTACTTGCCCTACCACGCATGCGCCGCGTCTCCAGTGTTGCCAGATCGAACACTAGAAAATCAGTCTCATTACTTAATTTACACACCTCGTATATATATGATATCATATGATAACAATGTATATGGTATGAGTAACAATAAATGGTTATTATTATAATATATCTATCTATTTATATATTTAAATACCAAGTTCGAGGAATATTTATCAATTGGATATTTTATTATTTATCAATTTGATAATTAGATTTAAATTGCACACACCTGTCTAACACTTTGAGATACTAAGAAGAAATCCCAATAATGTTTCCTTGTAATAGTATGATCCAGAACGGTCCCTGGCGCTGGATTCACAAAGTCTTTCCGTTCCTAATAAAAATAAATGAAGTGAAATTAAAAAAAAAAAACAACATATAACTATTATGAAAGACGAAACAAAGTAGAATCAAATTTATTAATTAGATATACTTACTTCAGTGAATATTCTAGTATTGATACGTTTTTGTACTATAACAAATAAAAATTTCGGATCGTAATTAGTAGATATTCTTCTACAAGCAGTAATTATTTGTGGCAATTCAAATTGCTCCACAACCTTTAATTGTCCATCTCCAACACCATCACGGTAAATAATAATTTGTTCTGGGTAAATTCCATTAACCTGTAATTAATAAAATTATAGTTAATTACAAAATTATAAATATGAACTAAAAATATTAAACGCTGTAATTCGGATGAACAAGTTATCTTTAAAGCAATTAGTACTCATGGTCATCAGTTCCAAAACGTCTTGGCAAACGCCAGGATATACTTGATATACAGGGCAACGAGGCGGTCAAGCAGACAAGGAAAGATGTCTATCAGGCCGGAAACCCTTAAATGGAGCAAGCGATCAATATTTTCAAGAAGAGTTCAAAAATGGGGAGGAACGTTCAAAAGATATTACTCAAAAAAACCCTTCTGAGACTAAGGCAGGCTAAAAATGTTTCTGGGCAGTTTCAATTTGAAGAGGCGAGCGACAATCTGAGCAAAACATATTCTGCGCACGGTTTCTTAAGGGGCATTGTATTGGGAGTTGATTGAAACTCCAATATACCATACCGATGGACAAAGCGCTAACTTTTCAGTGATGGTTCAGAATTTTTATATATATATATATTTCCCTTGTAACCAAGAAATATCTAAAAGAAATAAATTTCTATTATGCATTTTTTTATCTTCAAAACATAAATGCATAATTAATTCATAATTAAAAACACCAAGTAAGAGGCAAGCTAAGTATAACTTCCTTGGGCTAAATATACAACTGAGTTCACTACAAGGACTTAAAGCCCCAACAATACAGAAACGTAATTGAAGGCTACTTCACAAGCTATTGTAGCTTAAAAAGAATCGAATAGATTTGTAAAGTAAAATCCTTTGCTAGTAAAAAACAGAAAAAATGGAAACGCCAGTATACTATATTAAAGGCCTTATGAAGAAAACCAAGTTTGAACAGGAGTTATAATCGAATTTACCTTTCTACAATGACAACCTCTACTGAACTATTATATGATTAACAAATCATTCAATAAAATTGTTAAAGACTCCATTATGACCTTGTCAAAATTAGCCGCTTCAGTCGTTCATTGAAAATATAAAAGTATTTCTTTATTACTGCTTACAAAGTTATAAAATTATAGCAGAGAGTTGGCATTAAATAAATTTATAGCTAATAGAAAACTAGACAGAAAAATTAAATATTAACATTGAAATGAAAGTATAAATCCAAATAAATAAAAGTAATTGAAATATTTACAAATTAAAGAAAAAGATAGAGAAAAATGTTTAAAATATAGATACAAAAATAATTAGCGAACTTCATAGTGATTTACTATTAAATATCTAGAAATCTTCTAATTATTAGTTATTATAGTAAAAAAAATGTCATTCTGGGAGTTCCTGGAAGTGCCTATCCCTAATAACAACTGATTTCAATTATTTCTAATTAACCAGAAACTTATAAATTTACTTTTGACATAAATGTGGCTTTGTTTTAGTCCAATAAAAAAAAAAATGAAATTTCTCAAAATAATTAACAATTAATTATTTCTTTAATTTTCTTAATCTCAGACTAACACAAAATAGATAGATAGAATTAAACTTATTTATTTTCTTCGCAATTAACAGATCTTCCAGAACATCAGTATTAAAATTATTTGACAGAATATACTGAGATACAAATTTCCTTGTTTCTTCGGTTAGTGAAGGACATACAAATAGCATTGTGTTGCAAATTGTCTCTATCATTTCCGCACAATTTAAACTGCATATCTATTGTGAATGTGGATATCTTCAAGCCAATTTTTATTCAAAAAAAATATTTCATGCAGGCCAGTCTAAGCTGAGTCAGCACTCCCAGCTTATCAATAGCACAATTAATATTCAAATACTTCTCTCCAAATGTTAAGAGAACTAATTCTTTTGTACCAGGAATTCAAAACAATACACAGTATATTAAATGGTTTCGATAAGCTTTAATTAAGAAACCCTTACACGATAAAATATCAACATTATGTGGATATGATAGAAGATAGTCATAACCGATAGTATATAAAAATAGACGTAATTCCGTGTACCAACTATATGGCAACTCATAACGCATATCTAGTTTCTCTAGCCTCGAAAGACATAACCTTGGTATTCTACCTTCCATATTCAACAAACTCAACCACCAGCCTACCATAGTTTTAAAAATTTGAAATTTTATATGTATCCTCCCACATTCCATAACAAATGCACTTGGAGTATTAGGGGGGAGTCTCAAAATTCCCTTGAAAAATTTCAACTGCCCCCATTTATAAAGGTATTTACAAAACCGGCATTTACCAAATATGGATTACAAAAGTTCAGGTGAAATTTGAATGATTGTTCACGCTCCCCTTTTATAGAGAGTTTACACAGCATTCTAAAAGTTGTACTAATTCAAAAACTACTTACTTCTTTAAATTTTTGGAGACAAGCTAGAATGGTAACTTCCAAACCGTCTATTATTTCAATTCCAGGTGACTGTGTATAAACTTTTGAATACCATCTGGTCATTGATTTATTCAATGATGCAACAACGGCACCAACACTTTTTCCTTGTCTTAATGTATCATGAAATGTATCTAGCCCAATAACCATAGCACATTTCTGAAATAAACAGATTGGTCTTTTCTAAATACTGCTTTTGGGGATTTATATCATTTAAAATTTTGCTATAATACACTGAATTAAAAACAAATTTATCATCTATGAGCTAGGAATATTTACCTATAGCGCCTCCAGGGAGTCAAACAAGAAAGAAAAAATCAATTTGAATGCATGAAAACAATTGTTTGCAATAAAAATAGTCATAATATTCTTTAATGTTATCATCACAGATCAGAGACATTTTCGGTGGTAGCCTGCTTCATTTTTTGGCAGACTTTTTCAGTTTTAAAAAAGACCAGTCAGTGAATAAACTGAATTTGCTCTATGCAAGTCTGTGTTATCACACGGTCTGACAAACGCATCCTGAAGATGGGCGAACGCCCGAAACCAGTCGATGACCACAAAATGAAGCAGGCTACCTCAGAAAACGTCTCTAGATGCTTACCAGCTCTGCGGAACCAACCATCACAACAATTATATTACAGATTACTTACCAAAGGAATGTCAACAGTCCACAAGGCTCCACCAAGTTTACAATTCACTTGTAATGCGATTTTCTGAGTCACACTTCGCAGTTTTTCTGGTTTTCGTATAGTGCGAGTTTGAATTACCTGTTACGATTTAATATGGAATGGTAAATTGTATTAATACATTAATTAAAATTAGTTTCATCATATATACATATTAATTGTATTTTTCTTTGCTATTAACACTAATTTCACATTAATCTTAGTCACTAATCCGAAGTAAAGGTGTAATTATGAATAGAGAAATTCCTATTATAAAGAAATAAATAGTCATAGAAATTCTCTGTGCGAGACAACGACGTATAGTATGAGTAGTAGCTATACTGTAAATTACTGTCAGATCTAATTTATTTATTTTCAGATCAGTCGGGAAGGCTCTACCTAATTTCCTTCGCTGATTTAAAATTATAACAATAAATGAAAGAAATAATCGTTAGAACATATTATATTCTCCAGTGCCAATTTTATTTATTCAAGTGCTATTTTAAAGTTAAACAAATATCGGAAAGCTCTAAACTCAGAACCTCTCTTGTCTGGATAATTCGAATCTTAATTGTTAATGTGGGTCTAACTTCCTATTTTCTATACAATTCTGGTTTTATAACAGCTAAGAATTTTCTTTTTAAAAAAAATTATCATGTGAAATATTCAAACGACTTAATACCTTTCTCAATTGATAAAGTGATTTTGGTCTATTTAATACGAGTACTTTACTATGAAGTGACAGAAGACATATCAAAAATGAAACCTAACATCACCCCTTAACTCAATAACTCAATGTTTTTCCGATAAAATATTTCTTATAAAAGTATACCTTAAAAATTTAGTAAAATAAAAATTGGGTGCCGTATAGTGTGCGCTCAACCAAACTTGATGATATCTACTGTATAAAATATATGCATTCAGTAATCTCTTTTTAGAGGCTCCGCCCTACATACCACCCGTTAATAAAATTAAAAAAAAACATTAGCCGGTCAAACTCGAAAATAAGTGAATCACTGTTTTATTTTCGCGCGCTTATCATCATGAGAGACGACCATAAATAACGTTCAACCATGATAATAAATGGTTTGAAAATAATAGTTTAGGTATTTATGTATAAGCGTGCCCCCAAGATGGCCGAAAACTAGCTACACTAACCTGGTCACTCCCACTCGTATTACATTCACATTTCAGATATTTCTGATTTATTTATTTATTCACATTTCTTTATTTATTCACATTTCCATTCATTTCGAAAAGTATCAAACTAAATATAAGTAAAAATTACGAAACCCAATCAGAGTTTAACTTCAAACATTGTCCCAAGATCTTGTAGGTTTGAATTAGCGAACACTGGTTAATTAGTGTGTCATTTAAAATAACTTGAATTCAGTGATAAATATTAAACAAGAGGATTTATATGTGATAGTTCATATAAGCAGGTTAGCGTAGCTAGTTGTCGGCCATCTTGGGGGCACGCTTATACATAATTACCTAAATTATTATTTTCAAACCATCATGGGGGCACGCGTATACATAATTACCATAGTTTAATTTTAATTTTTGTGAATAGTGCATTCTAAACCAGAATCATGACGGTAGATTGCATAATATTCGAGAACCACGATGGTAGCGCGCACACTATACCAGAATCATGACGGTAGAGCACACAGTGTACCACCAACAAAAATTGTTTGAGAGGCTTTTGAAAAAAATTATTAACAAGGACAAAAATTTGTAACAAGGAACATCCGGTTGATGAACACTGGCCGAATTATCAGTTCGCTTGGGATACAAAGCAGAATAGGAAATAACTTCGTACGATTTTTCATTTTCATTTCTGTTGTTCACATAGAGACTCTCAAAACTTACATATATTCATACATACATACACACACACGCGCGCGCGCACACACACACAATATCCTAGACCTACTTGAAATAATCATAATTTTTAATTCAAATATATAAGTAAAATATATATAAATATATAATTATTAAGATAACAGGGGGCGGATGTTGGTGTAGTGGTTATGAGGATGGACTTGTAAGTGGGAGAAACCCAGTTCGAGTCCAGCGTAAACTGCTAAATTTTATATTTGTTTAAAAAATGTTAATAGTAAAGTAGGTGCTTCCGCCCCCATCCACGACACCTAATTTGGTAGCTGGGGAAAAATAAGCATTACTATAGTTTTTACTATTAAGATAATCAAGTCTGGCATCACACTAACGTGAATGCAAAAGCGCATTGAAATATTAACAGAAGAAATTATAACACAAAACTGACAGTCAATTAAATAAAATTATATTAACAATAAGAGAAAATATAAAACAGATAAAGATACCTTAATGGTAGGAGAGGAGTGAACGTTGAGATTGAAATGAAGAGGAGAGTATTTTTTAAAAATTTACAATAACCTGTCAAAAAGGTGAAAGGGATAAGAAAAATGTTTATAGTGAGGCGCGGCAATTTCATATTTGGAAGAACAAATTAATGGCAAGTATCTTTTTTTTATGGTTAGAAAAATACTGTTATAAGTTGAAATAATGATTTCTTTGTCTTTTTTAAATTGATACAGTTCGGATGGAAGTGAATTTGTAATGATTCGGATAGAAGACGTTTTGAATCTTCTGGCCATTGCCGTAGAAACACCTCATTATAATTTTAAGGCCTGACGATTTGAATGCCATTATAAATAATAATAATTTTGGAATATACCTGTGATGGTATTGGATAGTCAATGCAGCACCATTTTTTGACAGCACTATACTTGTCAACCCTACATGTTGGAAATACAATTACAATAATTTGTAATTTACGTCCTTGGGTAGATTGCAATGCTTTCATGTAAGCCTGTATACTATCATTTTGTATTGACAGAATTTGTGGAGGATTCATTTTTATTCCTAATTGTGGTAAACATCTTCTGTACATATCAACAAATGCATCCACAGTTTTTTCATCACGATTAGTACAAACCACTGCCCATTCTCTCAAATCAACCTAAAATATAAAATAAATAAAAACAAAAATTATTAAGTTCAGAATTTATAAATGCTAGTAAATGAAACTGCTTTAAAGGTTGGCCAATAATTTGAACGGTTTTTATCTACATATGAAACTTAACCTTTAGTATCACACTTTAATGTAAATATTTAAAGCTACCACAAAAATGATTGCATCTGGTATTTTATCCGTCGTAGCATGCATATTTTTTGTATTCCTGACCGGATTCGGATTTTCATCATCGTCAGACTAAATTTATCAGGTTCGTACAGAGAGTTCACTCTTGAACGCAATGTTTCTGTTACACTCGACACTTGTTGGTTTGTTGATTGAGGGACGTTATAAGGTTATCTTGCATATACATACAATCAATAAACCAACAAGTGTCAAGTGTTACAGCAACCTTACGTTGAAGTGAACTCTCTATATGAACTTGGTATATTTGCTCAGACCGCAACCGGTCAAGAACAAAATGGATATGCATGCTACGACGTATAAAATACCAGATGTTATCCAGCATTGCGGACCCACCCACAGATTCAAAAGTTATTGCAGCTGAGCTGTTTACTGTATCCTCCAGATTTTCCTAACTTCCCTCAAATTATCTCTTATTTTGGACTCCCTTCTCAATTCCTTAAATGGACACTACTTCGTTAATGCACAAATTGTCGAACATCATTTGGAGTCACTTTTTGCAGATAAAAGCAAAAACTTTTCTGAGCATAGAATAATGAAGCTGCCCCACGAGGATAGAATTTTTTCACTTCATTGTTTACTGTGGATGAGAAATATGATCAGCAATACACAAATATTATTTATAAGGATTATATATATTATGTATATCTGCCAATCACTCATATTAACACAAATTTTCTCTGGGCATAGTTCCAATATGAAATATCTTCATAGATTTTTGGCATTAGCATCCTACTGTCCTTGTCAGGACACGATTATCCAAGATGTACATTACTGAAGAGTAAAAGTGCCCAACTAGTACAAGGGGAAATTTGGTCGATTCCAAAAATCAAATTAAAACATGAAAATAACATAGAACATCCAAGAAAGTAACATAATAACAACTAACAATTTAAGTTATCGTTTATACTAAAGTACTTTATTACATGTAATATCGATGGTATGGTGTATGTGGATGTTACAGTTATATATAGAAAAATATGTATATGAATATATATAAAATTAAAACCACTGATGATTAAATACATATATTGTTTTCAATAAAGTGTATATTTTATTTACTTAAACAGAAATCACATTATAGTCAAATTTATACATAATATTAACCATCGAAAAGTTTAGTGGAAAGCTTATTTCTGCAATTTCCACCAAAATAACTTATTTTCTCAGAAAAAATGCTTCAAATTGAAATAAAATTTAGAATTTATATATGATGTTTAAAGATAATTATAAAGAAAAATTTTGTAGTAAAATTTTAAAGTAAGGACATTAAAAAAAAAAATCGAAAAACAGAACGATTGCAACCTTTAGATAAACACCATATGAAGGTAAGATTCTTATAAAAAACATTTGCTTCTAAAGAGTATAAATAAAATAATTTTTTATTAATTAAATAGTAAACATACTTACGGGACTTAAAACGGAGCTTGTAGTTGCCCCTCTACTCCAATCAGCATTAAAAGTGCCACGATGTACTAACTCATTTCCAAAATAGATATTTTCAGGTGGGATTACTCTGCCAGTTGTTTTAATGTTATTATTTGCTAAACTTAAACCCCACGAGGATAGAACTTTTTTCACTTCACTGTTTGCTATGGATTAGAAGTGTGATTATGCACAACTACTATTATAAGAGTACTTTTTTGGAAGTAAATAAAACTATAAAAACTTACAATTGATATTCTTAATAAATTCATTAAGAGCAAATTGACGCTGGCTAGGAGGTATTCTAGTAGTTTGAGCAATTTCTTTCATGGCACGCATATCTGCTCTAATTGTATCAGTAAGACCAGTTAGATAACATAATTCAGGTATTAAATTGACCAAAGCGATTTCCTATAATAAATAAAATTCTTGAGTAAAAACCAAAATTTGTTTTCTCTAACTACAATTTTTATAGTTTTCTTGAAACTTGCAATGGTAACCAACTTTAGTTTGGCTTGGTCTTGAATATAATTAAAGGTGGTATGATTTGCATTTGGTACTTTAACCGGTTTCGGAAGCAAATTCACCAAGTTCATGTAGAGAATTCACTTCAAACATAATGAAATGAACTGTCTACACGAACTTAGTGAATTTGCTCTGATGATGGATGAAATCCGAAACCGGTAAAGAACAAATGGAATAAGCATGTTACGACGGATAAAATACCAGATGTTATCCAGCAATGCGGAACCATCTATATATTCAACAATTTGCATTTGTTTAACTAAACGTGAACTTCTTGCAGCACCCTTAAGCCTACACACGTAACTGCATACTTGAACGTTACACAAAATGTCCCAAGGTACATGGATAACGACTTTTTCTCGGAAACTAAGATAGCTAGAAAAAAATTAAAAAATACATGTCCCTGTAGTTTTTTTGTTAGAAAACCAAATTTAATTTGCAAATTTGTTTTGGTGCTTCCAGAAGCGAGATACAGGCACCAACTTCATTTTTTCAGATCTTGCTCGAACCGGCCCCCACCATTAGAGATGCATACACATGCTTTTTCCTGCCAATTGTACCTTACGACCAAAGAAATACATCTCTAATGGTGGAGGCCAATTCGAGTAAGATCTGTAATTAATGAGGAGTAAAATTTATAATAAAATAGTACTTTTCTTCTTATTCAATCAAAAAACCGTTATAATATCATTTTGAAATTTCTTATAGGAATCATGTTTTCATTCATAACTTGTAAAATATCGCTCAAAGAAAAAAACCGTTCAAGTAAATTTTTCTTACAAAAAATAGAGGAATTTATTTCTTAAATAAAACCCTCCCCATTTGAAAAAATGAAGTTGGTGCCTGTATCTCGCTTCTGGAAGCACCAAAATAAATTTGCAAATTAAATTTGGATTTCTAACAAAAAACTACGGGGACACGTATTTTTAGTTTTTTTCTAGCTATCTTAGTTTCCGAGAAAAAGTCGTTATCCATATACCTTGGGACACTCTGTATATGCGCTTGTACAAGCATATTGATCGTTTGTATGAAAAACTTGCACAAGTCAGAAAATGTTTAAACTTTCATACGGCATACGTGTGTGCGTTATCTTGTTCATGTTTAACTGAACGTTTGTAGCAGACGTGCAACCTGTGTGTCAGTCTCGTGCACGCCAGAGCAAATGTTTGTTTTATTTTTCGAGTCCATATAAAAGGCGATATTATTTTATCATTATGTCGGTTGATTTTAGGAAGGGGTCACAGAGAAATTATGGAAGAATTTATTCACATTTATGAAAGTGAACACTATTAATTTATTCACACTAAATAAATTAATGTGGGAATAGCTTTTTCAGAAGATTTTCTTTGTTGGCCGTTAGTTGTATTATGAAAACAAGAATTAGTTGGCTTCTCGACCAATTCAAGGTAAAAAACAAAAACCAAAAAAGTAATTTTGTAGTGTTTTTTAATAATTTACAAGTTCGACGTTGCGACAAACTTTGTTTGCCTATATCAGGAACAAAACAAAAAGAAAGAGAAAAAAATTACAACATAAAACACAAACAAAAAACAAAATACATGGGTGCGATTACAGTAGGACTGCTAAGTCTGTAATGAAAGGGTGTATTTGTAATGCAGAAAGCCAGGAGAAGGAGGGACCGTTATGTACGGTCCGTTACAATACAATACAAAATTACTTTTTTGGTTTTTGTTTTTTACCTTGAATTAGTCGAGAAGCCAACTAATTCTTGTTTTCAGAATGGCTTTTTCGTTTCTACAGCCATTCATTTACACCACAAAGAACGATCTTTTCGTTGACTTTTTCTTTTGTAAATTAAAACAAGAGCAGCTACAGCGAGCGCGTCGTCTTCGTACATCGTCGCCATCTTTCAAGCATCTACTAACACTGTTTAAGTATACATGAGCCGTGTGGATCACATGTATACTTGCGCAAAAGATCTGTGCATGTGTACTGTTCAAGTATGCAGTTACGTGTGTAGCCAGCAAGGATGAACCTTTTAACCAAAACTTGTCACAAGTTTAAAAAATTCCCTTTTTTCAGCGTTTTTAAAATCGAAAATGATTGAAAACGCTTTCCGAGAAATTCATTAAAAAACAAAAAAAAAAAAAAAACAAACAAACTTACTACTACATATTCTGCAAATTGCAACTTCACGTTAACCGCCGACTTTTCTTTAGAATCTTCATCAACAAACCACCGAAGAATAATTACTCGTAAAATATTATAAATAAAAGTAATGTGTTTCTGCCAAGTTTAAAGAAAATTAGGAGAGTTATTTTCGAGAAAAATGCGACAAGTTGAAAAAAAAAATTCAATAAAGACCGCATTTCTGTAATGTCAATATTCTTCATCAACCTTGCTACTTCTAAACCTCCATCAATTGTGAAAACACTCACAAGACTTTCTCTTACTATAGTAACTTACAAAGTTGAGATTGACAAATTTTCTTCAAACTTATACTTTTTACTAAGTGTTTTCTTGTCTTCAATATTAAATCAATGGTAGAATCTAAATTTATTAAAATGCCTTTTCTTTTCTTTCTTTTCGAGAAAACATAACCACCAATCCTCCAAAACTCTTTAAATGGATTTTTTACGGAGAAATATTTCAAATAAATGTTCAAATAGCTTGATATATGTATAATTGAGATAATAAATTAAAAAAAAAAAAAAAAAATATTGGTGCAGCCATTTTCGAGAAAAACAAAAGGAATGGAAAAATCCATATTTAAAGTGGTATTACCGGTTTAGGAATGTTGACTGTCACCATTTTCTGTCTGATACCATGGTGATACTCAAACGGAATGCAAACTATAAACTTCCTGCGTGTTTTCGTTTTTGCGCTATGCTCTTCTCTCACGCACTCCCTCACTCTCTCCCTCTCTCTCTCACACACACACATACACAGAAGATGCCGTTTTTAAAATAAAAAAAATATCCGTTTTGAGGTCCCATGAATCCAAAAAAGTGGTTTTTAGCAAATGGTCTGTCTCTCTCTCTCTCTCTCTGTGAGTGAGTGAGTGTATGCGTGTTATGTGAATAGCATAGCTCAAAAACAAAAAATCGTTGCAAGTTGAAACTTGATATTCCATTTAGGTATCACAAATGTCAAAATTCCACAACCGGAAGTACCACTTTACTAGTTGTTTCTTTTTTCGCGATTTTCTCAAAAATGGCTCCGACGATTTTCTTCAAACTTAGTATATCAATTACATATACAAAGAGCTACTACTTTTATTTGAAATATTTCTCCGGGAAAATTCACTTAAGGGCAGTTATGGGCGAAGGGATGGGGTTAGATTTTCCTCTAAAGTACTATTTCAATTTATTAAACAATTCTGTCATCTAAATAATGTTAATTAGAATTAAATATGTTGTTGAAATTCCGAGTTGGAAAAAAATCGGATAACCGTAAATGCGTTTACATTACCACTTTACTAAATGATTTTTTTTGTTTACTTTTTCGCGATTTTTTTCAAAAATGTCTCCGACGATATTCTTGAAACTTCTTATATAAACTAAACATACAAAAAGATCTACAACTTTTATTTAAAACATTACTCTGGGAAAATTCATTTAAGGGCACTTTTAGGGGAGGGGTGTGGTTATGTTTTTCTCTGAAGTGCTATCATAGTTGATTATACAATTCTATCATCCAAACAAAATTAAATAGATGGCCAAATTTCTTGAGTTTCAAGAAAATTGGTAAACTTGAAGTGCGCTTTTACATTACTGAACACAGTTTTCGACGAATTTCTTATTAAATTTGGGTACACAAACTATAAAATTTGTCAATTATAATTTTGAGAACTGTAGTAAGAAAAAGTTGTGTGAATGTTTCACGCCAGATTTTTTTTTTTTTTTTTTTTTAATACATAAATGAAAAATATATTTACCGCTCCTTTAATGTTGCCTTTAACTCTGCTCTTCAATAATGGTTGGCTTAAATTTTTAACTTTGATATTGTGATGTTGATAATAATAATCAATGTAAGATACCTGTAAAATTTTCGTTATTAAAAGATACTTATTTTTAATCAAAATAGAATTTACAAAAAGTCAAACATAATAAGTTCTTATTTAGTTTTATACAGCCATCCTTTCTACCCATACTTGCCCAGTAATATCTCATAGACAGCTACAGAACCATCTACCATCTCTTGAAACATAGTTCAAAACTTGGAGAGTCAAACTAAACGAAAACAAATGCCAGCATGTCACATTTACCCTTCGACACATTACCTCTCCACCTATATACTATAACAGTATCCCATTACCTCCTGCTGATGTTGTCCGCTATCTTGGGCTTTACATTGACAAACGACTTACATGGAACCCTCATACACGACTCAAAAGAAAAGAACTGAACATACGATTCAGACTACTCAAAAGACTTCTGGACAACAGATCGAAACTCACACTAAAAAATAAAAGACTCATCTATATAGCCATCTTAAAACCTGTTTGGGCCTACGGAATTGAACTGTGGGGTTCAACTAAGCGTTCCAACCTTCAACGTTCCCTGCAATCTAAAAACCTTAGAACCATTGTCAACGCTCCCTACTATGTCTCTAACAAAACAATCCACACAGACTTAGACATACCCTTCCTGCAAGACGTTATCAAAGCACGATACAATAAATTCCACATATCCTTATCCTCTCATCACAATCTCGAAACCTGAGATTTCGTCGCTCGAACCCTCCCTGACGCCTTCCCGACGCCTGAAACGTCAATGGCCACGAGACTTGCTCACACAAGAACACAGAACACAGAAGGTTGTGAACAATAAGAACATAGAAGATAACGAACATTAACAATAATTATTAGGAGTGCTATTACTGGGTAGTTTCTCCTCTCTTTTTTATAATTGCTCACACATATTTAATTATGGCAACTATGCTGTTGTAAATAACAAAAAAAAAAAAAGAAAAAGTTTTATATTTTAATAATACATAGTAGTCCATCAAACAAATACTGTGTAGACTCTAGACATCAAAGTATGAAAAAAAGTACTTACTGACTACTCCTGTTTAGGGCCCTTTATATACATAGAAAATTTGTACAAGACTTTCACAAAGTAGCAATTATCAAACTTCTAATTGCCAGATTTTCTTCAATTTGAAAATAAAACTAAATAGTTTAGTGTGCCTTAAGGTATGGCAGTTTAAAAGTTCGCGAATGGACAGGTATCCCGAGAAATGGGCAATGCTAGCGGGCTAAAAGAGGAGGACTGAAAACTTGAGCTTCCCCTAAGCTTCGGGAGTCTCAGAAAACCGTTGACCAATCCAAACAGTCTAAATATAAAGCGGTTTTTCATAGCCTAGCATCTGGAACCTATTGTTCAGTTTCACCATTTGAATCACCCCATAAATGTTAAACTCCTGATTCTAATCTATTTTCTTTTTCTAGCCTGGCCTATATTTAAGAAATTGTTAATTAATTTACTTACTTTGGTCCCATCTTTTCTTTCAAATTTATCCATTGGCGATTCTTCAAATGATACATCGTCTACTCTGTAAACCTTATTATTATAACGTGTCAAAACAGACTGCCCAATTATCAGCTTTATAAATTCATCTTTCCAGCTCCGCGAATCTGAATTTATTAATTGTTCCCTAATAAAACAAAAACCAAATAAAAATTTATTAATATCATTCAATGTATGTAATCGTATATACAAAAGGACAGGTATAAACATTTTTTTTTTATACTACTTAGAAAGAAAAGCATCTAATAAAATGGATTGTAATGGATGATCCAGAAAGAATACAAATGCTTGGAATTTTAGCAGCTGCAAACAGTGAGTAAAAAAAAAAAAAATAAATAAATCAAGAGAATATCATCTTTCCAGCTCCGCGAATCTGAATTTATTAATTGTTCCCTAATAAAACAAAAACCAAATAAAAATTTATTAATATCATTCAATGTATGTAATCGTATATACAAAAGGACAAGTATAAACATTTTTTTTTTATACTACTTAGAAAGAAAAGCATCTAATAAAATGGCAATTGTAATGGATGATCCAGAAAGAATACAAATGCTTGGAATTTTAGCAGCTGTAAACAGTGAGTCAAAAAAAAAAAAATAAATCAAGAGAATAATACGACATAGTCATGGTATTTATTATAAATACATAAGAACACATTCATTAACTTCTCATATGTTAAGTAAAAGCGCTGGCTGAGCTGAGGAGAACTTTTAAATTGTCCAAATAATTTTGGGTTCACTAAAAAAGGCCTGGAACTTATTAAGATAACAACTAGGTAATAATAAATACAATAACAGATTACCTAAAGAGAAGCATTCACATTTTTAGGAATAAAATATCTATGGAAAAATACGCATGTTTAATTTCAAACTTGGAATTTGTAAAAAATACATTAGTGCCTTCATTTTGTATTGGTTATAAATTTTTATTTTTTAAATGAAATAATTTAATTGAATTTATATTAAAATTAATTTTTCGGAAAAATGTTTCAAACAGAATTATGACTGACATCAAAATGAATTATGTCATTGGTGTTTTATAAAATCGCGAACACAAAAAATAAAGAAAACAGTTACTAAAATGAGATTCGGAATTTGTTTACAACTTCTGTCGGATTCCTTGGAAATAGCCATACAAATAAAATAAACTGAAATACAAAACGAATAAAAGGAGATCAGAGATCTAATAAAAATTCTGCAAGTTTTCAATATTGTCATGCTATTCATAGAATAGAAAATAATTTCCGATGAAACTCAATTTCAAAAATCTTATTCTTCAAAAAAGAATACAATAACTCTCTTTATCATTCTAAGAGAAAAACTCTGGGCAACAAAACATTCAAGTAAGATTTCTGCTTACTGGATTTCAAAACTAACGATCATCAAATATTCTTTAATTTTGTAATTTGGGGTGGGTGGAGGATAGAGTGCAATGCGACTGAAAGATCTATTGTGTCCCGAAGCCTTCTCAGTTCGAGTGGTATAATGGGGTTGTTGAGGAGAGAAATTAGGTTTGATTAAATGAACGAGATATGAAGACACTAATATAATGTAGCTAAGTTTACACTAACTGCACTGGACTTTATAATGAAAATGATAGAATGAATGGTGTGAGTAAAGATATGACACGATGCGATGTACAGTTGTATGGTTGTATCTGATAGATCCATTAGATAGATTCTCACTGACTTATATACACAGGTTCTCCCACTCTAGCCTGCCTAAGTCAGAGAATAGTGAGAGAAGAGAGGCCCTCTCTGGTTAATAGAGACTACTATATGTGAGAGACTGTATAATGTTGTTAACATTAAGAACAAAATCCATTCTTCTTCGAGCTTCCCCAATATTAAGCAGATTTTTTTAAAAGTAGTCGGATACTCAAAATATTATGAACTGATTCTGGACGAGCATAAATAGAAAGGGCAATGGAGTAGAATGAAAACAACAGATGAATAAAGACAAATTCATCAGTGTTACACTCATAACTTACAATTAAAGTATAAAACTAGTTACAGAAGAAGCATGTATGTTGAAACCAGAAATTTATATTTTGGCTTCTTAGATTGTTAGTATTTGTACGTAGAATGTAATGTGTACAATATGCTAGCGGTGTTATTGGTGTGCTAGCGTTTGCCACTGGATTGCTTAACATAAGGTGTTACACACACATGAATTATTTCTGCAAGACCTTCTGTGATATGTGAATATTGAAGTGCTAGCCATTCCGCCAAGAAGTTAGAAGAGGTATACTTTAAGGGACGAAGTTTTCGTGATTAGATTTATTAGTGTTGAAGTTAAATCACCATTTTCTTGTAAAAAAAAAATAAAATCAAGTCAAAGGAGTAAGTAGATATTGGTATAACACATTATTTTTGACCTAAAGTAAATCAGAGTGGATTTTTTTTTTTTAATTTACTGGATCTTAAACATAGTGTAGCAATTATTTTCTGCAATCTAGTGTATTAAGTTCACAAATTTAAATAACAAATAATGCATTTTCTTACATCAATTCTAACACTGTTTGAGTTCGGAGGACCCGATGAGATGAGTCACAGCATAACATAATTCCATCTTCATATTCTTGAATTGCAGTTATATAACCGGGCCAAACTTCCAAACTTACAAAGAAATAATTGTTTATAAATTATATGTATATAGTATAGGTTTTTTTTTGCAGGTAAATCACCAATGTACATGAAGCAAAATAAAATATAATAAACAATTTTGGTGTATTACCTATGTGCAGGTATTTGCATCGTCGACATAGGATCAAAGAAATGTCTCCCTTGCAATGACAAGCCGAGAATATGCATAATTTTTCTAAATAAAACATTATAAAGATGTATTGTTGTATGATCTCCCATACGAAGTTGTTTCACAAAAGTAATTTTCATTGTTACATCGGAACCATCAGTTGGCATTTTCACATACGCTGTTGTTATCTGAAATGTATATTTAATGTTAGATTAATTCGATATTTACAAGAATGATTAGAAATGGCAAAAAGGACGCTAGTAAAGGAAGAATGAGATGACGAGGTTCATTAAACGAACAGTTAAAGCAGTTTGCAGCCATATTAAACTTATATAATTACAACAACGATTGGATGATTGACTTTATTTAACCTTTCTGCTTAGCTATGTCCATTACCAGATTGTTTTACGTATTTAACAGATTGAAATTTAACTTAAACATTAAACTCCGACAATGTTCTATCCTAAGTTCATCACAATACTGGACGTTTAGCATTAAATTTGCTCAATTCTCTAATAGTGAAGCTGCTCTTGAAGACGTCAGAATCGAAAAAAGCAAGCGAATACTGACAAAAATAGGAGCGCCTGATGCGATTAAGAGTAGCCTCAATCTAGATAGTGCGCTAGCGCAGGAACTTGATGGCTGATATTCTAGCAACGTGGAACCCTCCGGCCAACTCATAGTTCCAAACAATTTTTTGTCATCTCGCATTTATTGCTTGAGCTCATTAAAGTACTCTTACGTGCCCTGAACCTCCATGTATAGGAAGACTATTTCCTTGGCAGCATATTAACACTGAAATAGCCCTTGAAGAAATGCGACACTCTGAGGAAGAGTGGAAAGGAACGTATGTTTCCTCTTCTAATGGCAGACAGCTTCAAAGGCAAAGCGTACTTTTGGAACTAGAATTCCTCCAGAAATCATAATTTGCATTTATTCGGCATTACAGAATTATTAAGAGTGAAAAATCGAGATAAATTCAACAAGGGTTTTATTTTCCAAAGATCGAGTTATTGAATTAAATTAAACTAATTAAATTCTTTGCAATATCTTATGCTATCTTATATGAAAATTAAATATATATTAAATAAATATCTTATAAATTAAATTAAATGTCAATATAATGAATATTATGCATAATTTTAAAGAAAAAAATATAAAACACCTTTTCGGGAAGTTTGATTGGAAGAAATAATAAGCAGCCATCAAATGATTTTGTCTCTCCTATAATGTGATTAACACTTTTCATTAAGTGGTACCTAATATTTACAGAATCAACTTCTGGATTAAATTTTACATCATACTGAAATACTCCCTTGCCCTCTTCAACTTTTAACCTGATATAGTTTGTTGCAACTGTAACCCTGCAATAAATAAATGAATTTACTAAAAAAAAAAAAAATTCTTCAATGGTGACATAAATATGGGCTTATAAGTAATATCTAACAATTTGCATTAATCTTTCAGGCTTCCGCAGCTATTATCATGTAAAACACTTAGGTCTTCGGGTCGGTGGTTTGTTATAAACCTACGTTATGCATCAATTACAGATGGGTTTCAGCTTTAGAGGCGACACTACCCTGAAGAAGTCTATTGAAAAATATGGGCGAAACGTCGGTTTACAATAAACCACCGACACGGTCTCATCCCGAAGACCTAAGTGTTTTGACAAACTTCATTAATTAACAATAAACACATACTCTTGCCCATAACTTCCTTTTTTGATGACAGCTGGTTTCTCACTTGTGTCAGTTACCGTGAGTTCTGATAATGATTTTTCTAACGGTCCTTCATCTGAAAAAGGTGCTTGTCGTGTTGATCGTGTTGCATGTACTGCTGATGCACTCTCTCTAATAAAATAATCAATATGACAAATTTTAATATTTAAATAAATAAAAAGAAAAACTATTATATAGTTGGTTTAAATTAAATTAAAGTGGAGAGTGTAGAATTTAAATGAATTTACAAAAAAAAAATCTAATTTTTTATCTACCAAAACCAAATTTATCTCAAGTAAATGATTAATGTAATAAGCAGGTTCAATGTAATAGACGGCATGTTCTTTACTACTTAAGTTAACTGTGATGAGTAAATATGAACTACTTTCAACTTCAATGAATATCTGAAGATAAATCCATGTTTGGTGATGAGGGATACAAAATTAATATCTTTACAATTTTTACTCAAATGTATTTTTGCATTATATTATTTGGGCATATAATCCTCTAGATCTAAGACCTAGAAAAAATGTTGACATGAATTAAGAAATGGAGTATTACTAGGACATTTTCCAGAGGATTCTTTTTTTCTTCAGACAAAAATCGAACTCTAGAAATTAAAAATAGTTAGCCTGAAATACGTACGTAAGATGCGCTAAATCTTTAATGCACCGTAAATTATTTAAACCACCTGGTCGGCGGAAAAATAATTTTGCTCAAACTAGGACGATGCTTGAAAAGTTAGGAATCCCTGCATTGGAACATATAATGACTGGTTTCTATTCCTTAGTATGCTGCTTATTTTTATTCTTCCTGACCGGTTTCGGATCCTCATCAATCGCCAGATAAGGCTATCAATTCGTGTATCAACAGTGTGGTGCGTAATTAGAAACATTAAGTTGAAGTCGACTCTCTACAAGAATTAATAGAGTACTTCTTAATCATTCCACTCTGACAATAGATGAGAATCGGAAACAGTCAGGGGGAAAAAATAAGCATGCTACGACGGATAAAATCCCAGATTTATTCAGAACTGCGGACTCATCCACATATTCAATATATTTAATACTTAGTTTTGTTTTATAAATATATTTAAATCCTTTTTAAATTGTAATTTATATAAATATTTAATCTTAAAAAATGTTACTTTTCAGATAGTGATGGGTCGTATCTCATACGTCCTCGAGGGGCGTACTGTTGTTCCAGCTCTCTCGTAGAAGTTTCTGAAATTGATGATCTCATTCCCCGACTAGGAAAAGATTCTCTAGAAGGTCCAGCGGTTATGGTGGTTTCGGAGAATGACGATCTAGCAGTACCTCGACTCATTACAGATTCTTTCTTTTGTAGATATGATGGTTGTTCAGACACCGACGGACTTATTGCACGACCAGAAGCTGACTCAAGTAATTTCATTAGTGCTGCACTCCTGCCCATAGGTTTTGTAGTCTGGCTTGAACTGCCCCGTACGCCAATATCTTGAGGAAACTCTTCTTCCTTTAATTATGCAAAAAAGAGTAGGCAACATCAATAAGAAACTAGTAACAAAACAGATAAGCATGTTTTCGAACTGAAGGTTTCGTACTATAATTCCAATAGTTGGTGTAAACACATTTCTTTGTAATTTTAATCTCCAGCCGTATAATTTATTAATAACGCAAAATTACCAATTATACGAACCATTTATAAAATTAGCATTTTATACAAAAAGCATTCGTAGAAAATTACATCTTACAAAATGCTCCAAGTGAATGAATATACTTGTTGGTAGAAAAATGAAAGCTTAATTACCTCTGAAGAAACTGCAGCTTTTTGGAGCAATTGCATCAATTTTTCACCTCTCCCACCTTGGCTACCTCCTCTGCTTTCTCTACGTGCCATATTGATTAATAAAACAGTCCTAAATAAAACAAAATAAATAATATCGTTAATAATAAAATGGTTATTTTATGGTCCTTGTGAAGAAAGTTTTTATAACCCATATGATATATTTTTTTTATTGAGATGTTTATCGGCAATGGCCAGAGGATTTTTAATGAAAAAGAATTCTTTGTTGCTCTACGTTTCGGGTACCAATGGTACCTTCTTCAGGAGCTCTGCAAAATTTATTGGAGAGAGTACTTTTTTATAGTTAAGAAAATGTGATAGATTTATACAATAAAAGAAAAATTCAAACTAAAGAAACATTAACAGAAGAAATTATAACACAGAAGTGACAATAAATTAAATAAAATGATATTAACAACAGGAGAAAATAAGACAGATGAAGATACCTTGAGGGTAGGAGAGGAGTGAACGTTGAGAACGTTGAGACTGAAGTGAAGAGAGAATATTTTTTTAAAAATTTAAAAAACTGTTAAAGGGTGGGAGGGATAAGAAAAATGTTTGTAGTGAGGCGCGGCAATTTCAAATTTGGAAGAACAAATCAATAGCGGGTGACTTTTTTTAGGGTTAGAAAAATACTGTTATATGTTGAAGTTATGATTTCTTTATCTTTTTTAAAATTGACAGAATTCGGATGGAGGTGAATTTTTAAGGATTCGGATAGAAGACTTTTGAATGGTTGGGGTAAATGGTTAAAGTGGAAGGGTTATTGAAATCGATGGCATGATTAAAAGTCAAAACATGTTTAGAGAAAGCATTGCTATCATTTTTTTTAATGATATCTAGTTCAAGTTGTCTAAGTCTTTTTTGTAAAAACGCTTGGATTCACAATTCTCAACCAATACCTTACCAATTAGCATTTTAGACTCTAAAGCAAATACTCCTGTAGTATTAAATGTAAACTTAGCCGGAGCTACGGTTCCTATGGAATATGACTTGGGGGATGCTGTTTTCCGCGATCACTTATAAACTTTACAAGAAAATTACTAATATTCCTTTAAAAAATACACTCATTAAATTGGAAGTTATAATCAGGCTGTGATAAAGCCTTTTGGCTATGTAAAGGTACCTGTAACTATTAATAAGAAAATACAATTTCTTTTTATATATAGTTAACGAACATTTCGCCACCGTCTTAGGACGGGAGTGGATTTTCAAATTAGATCTATCGGTCCCGGACATCAAGCTAATTAAGAGTAATTTAAGTGGAGATACTCAACTTAAACTGGAGGAAAAGTTGAAACTGCTTCCATCTGTGTTTTAGCCCTGGACAATTAAAGACAGCCAGTAGGCCAGTACATATGAAAGCTCATCCTGTTCTTTTTGCATTAAAACCAGTGAATCGGTCGACCTAAGTAAAGAATTTCCAGATAAGAGCGAAAGGCTTGAAGAACTGGGTAGGCTTCAAACAGAGGGCTAATCACCTAAGTCAAATTCTCAGGCAACACCTGTATTACTCTTAGTTAAATCAAATGAGAAGATAAGACTGTGTGCTGGTTTACTCTTTAGTAAACTTAAAGGCGGTAAATCATTTGCTCCACTAGATTTAAGCTCAGAATATCTTCACATGCTTACGACCAAACATCAAGCAATTAATACACAAAGATCTGTACAAATGCAATAAGTCTGCTCAGCTTCTTCTGGATGACAACTTTTCGTGAATTCTCTTCTACCATATACCCCAAACAAAGCATTATTCTTTGACAATAAAGCTATCAAGATGATACATAAGATTTAGCTAACCTCCAAAAATTTTTGGAAAGGTTGAACTCTATTAACCTAGCGTGGATAAAGAAAAATGTAAGTTCTTCATGGTTTCAATAGAAAATTTGGGATTCAAAGTGGATGCGCTGGTATTTAAACTTCAAAAGAAAAAACGAAAGCGATTCTATCAGCCAGAAACCAGAGAACTTGACAGAATTTAAATCATTTTTTAGGACTAGTAACGTTTTATAACCGTTTTCTTCCAAAACTCGCCACGAAATCTTTACGTGTAAATAACTTAACGAAAAATGGATTGTGCTTTTGAAGCTATTAAGCTAGAACTAATATCTACAGCCATTTTAGCCCATTACAATCCTAATCTAACTCTCATCCTCGCAGTTGATATTTCATCGATCGGCCTTGGAACCCGTACTTAAGTAAAGAATATCCACATATGCATATTGCCTTTGCTTCTAAAACACTTTCTGAAACTCAGCAAAAATATTCTCAACTTGACAGGGAAGCTCTTGAGAGCTGATTGGGCTTTGAAATTTTGTTTCTAATATCTCTGTGGACACAGATTCATTTTATATACTGACCACCAACCACTAATTCATTTTTTCGGACACACCAAAGGATTACCGTAACCCGATTATTTCAATACCTTTCCAATTCGACCTCAGGTATCGCCGTACTGAAGCTCATGGAAATGCAGACTTCCTTTCGGGGTTGACATTAAAATCTGAAGATTTATACTATCGGGATGATATTGGGTTTATTTATTTCCTAAATAAATCATCTACCAGTTACGCAAAAGATATAAGCATCGAAACGTAACAAGACCCTGAAATGAAAATCATCCGTGAAGCACTGGGTACAGGATCCTAAATTTCTGACTATATTCTGGAAGAATCTATTTTCAATGGTATTCGACTTTAAATTTCATTGAAATCTCTACTCACAATCCTTCAGGAGCTTACATGGCCAGCAAAATGAAAGCATTGGCAAGAGCCTTTGTATATTGGCCTTAGACTAAAAGGGACATAATAAATTTAGTATATATTAAAATTATTATTACTGTTTATTATTAATAGTTGTATAGAACTATTACAATGTATGTGAATAGTAAGGTCTCCAGTTCTAAACTGGAGATCACAATCAAATACATAGTATGGAACAGTATTTAGTTAATGTTATATTAGATTACACCTCTCGGATAAGGATATATTAGATACTTTGTTTTAGTGAAATACTTTTCTATTCAATGCAATCACCCTTAGTTTTTACTCCACTAAATTAGTACAATGGCATTTTTCAATCATTTAATTATTAGTGAATTGTAGTAGTATTATTATTTTAACATGTTTTATTGTAGAGTATTTAAGTTATAAAGATTTCTTAATAAATAAATGCTAGGAAGAGAGTATTTTAATACAGTGAAAGTGTAATGTATTATATTTCGCCATCATAATGAGGAAAACTCAATCTGAAATACAAATTTCCCATTATCCCTTTTAAAAAACTCTGCAATTTCTTTTCCGTTTTTTTTTTTTTAGAGAGAATTTAGGATATTTTTTGTCATAGACGAAAATGCTCCTCATAGAGAGGGAATTCATAAAATTAGAAAGTCAACTTGCTTGTTTACCTGATGAAAAATCTTATCCTTTTACTAGAAAAGTGGAAGAATCACAAATCAAACAATTATCATAGAATAATTTAATGTGAAGCATACAACATAGCACCATCGTGCTACGAAAACCACAAAAACAGCACAATAGGAAGTGAGAGAGGCTTGGTTAGGTTACAAAACTGTTAACCTGTAAACACTACTGCAAAGTTTAAATGTGACCTAGTAACAATGCAAACTCAAATTACCTGTTAACGCAATATTGAGATATATTAGGAATTTTATTCTAACATAGTGTTTAAAGTCCATAACAATATTTTATTGCAAGCCCATTTTTTTGTCAACTTTGGCCGTTCTAACATTAATGAAATCAAATAAGAATAAATAACTTTTGTCAAGTTCAGTATGTTTAAAATTGACCTTTGTACTTTGTCACAAAAAATATTAAATACAAAATATATCATATTTAAGGTATTATTCAAATCCGAAGAATCAATTAATTTTGATCACTTTTTAAAATATGTAAGAAATTACTATTATCATGTTATGAATATCTGATGTGAAATATTCACACGATTATATCGTTCTTCAGTTAACATAATTATAAAATTGACCAATTTGTCTTTGAAAAATGAGTGAATACTCATTTGTGCTAAGTTGGTGGTATTAACTTTATTGCCAACGAAAATTAAGGCCAATTGAAGACAACCCAAAAACCACTGACTGTGCCAGTTATATTCCAAAAAGGAAATTGTTAATGCCGTTTCCTAAGAAAAATTCTGAAATAAAATCAAAAACCAATTCATTAAATTTAGAGTCCTAGCATTACTTCTAATATGGCTATTAATATTATCTATTTTGTAGAACCATATATTGTAGTGAAGACATGCACCTACTTTAGAGGAAAGCTTAACTTTGCTCTCTTCTAGAACACCCTAAAGCCTAAAATATCAACTTTTCGGGAAAAATATTACAAATGAAAGTGTTAGACAATTTATTTGCTTTGCAGCTACAATGCTTTAAGCAAAGGAGATGGCCAAACAATTTGGTATTACAAACGATTCATAGAAAAAGTAATGAATAAAGGTAATAATTACCATAGGTAATGAACAGAACTTAAAAGTAATTCTTTAAATGGATGATGAGAAAGTTACAAAAATAGGAGAATAAGTCAATAGAAATTACATATAAGTTTACAAAAATTACCAGAAACAATATTAGTGCAAGGAAAAATAAAATAATTGCTACTTTAAACATATAACAATAATTTAACAAACATTATAATTTTAATCTCTTTTAGTAATTTTAAATAATAATTTAATTATTTTTTCCTATAAAAATACCTAAACTTTCTGGCTAAAAAATAAAATAAAAAACACTGCAGACGCAAGTAAAGTTAAAGTATCATTCTATTAGCACAAAACTTCTAATCTTAACGGCTTGTTTACAGAAATTATATATGGAGCTTAGTTGTTCTTTAGTATTTATTGTAAACAATTGTTCCAATTTTTGCAAGTTTGAATCAAGACCATGAGGTAAATATTTTGATAGAAATAATGATCTAATTGGCAACAAGGTTTTACAGTCAAAAAAGAAGTATGAAGGTTTTACTTTTAGAAGTATTCAAACAAGAATGCTGTATTGAATCATAATTTAGAGTGTTACAAATTAAACATATATTCTGACTGTCAAAAATGTATGTATGACCATTAATATACAATTTCGCCACTTTTATTTACCCTACATAGACGTATTTGAGATACAACTCCTAACTTTGCTATAACTACAGCCCAAATTTAGATGAGATTCAATGTTTACAAAACTAGAGACCAGTCTATATAGTCATTACACTTGCAATTTATTGCATTCTCTACGGCACATGATAGATATTTATTTACAAGTTAACTTATTATGACCATTTTTTTTGTTTTCAGAGTGTTAAAATTTTCAATTAACAAAATATCTAAGCCATCAATAGATGGCATTACTTCCCTTATAAACGACATCCAATCATTGCGATTTCTTCCTTAACTGCCTATCGTTTGGACAGAATATTATAGCATAATCGCGGCAGGGTGAGGAATTCATTTCTAATATTTTGATTGGCAGATTATACACTATTAATTCAAGGGGGGAGGATCCAAATTCTAAGCGGACGAGTTTGTTGGGAGAACTTTGGAGCAAATAATATAAGTTCTTTAAAGATTGAAGTTGCACTGTTTCCATCATGT